>PVJI01018419.1:0-33425 GCA_004026765.1 Micronycteris hirsuta | reverse complement strand
CCCACCCCCGCCCGCTGCGTCTGCCGCCCACGGAAACCCTCCCCCCTCCCCTGGGCTGCCTGGCCCCAGACACAGCTGGCCGGGACTGCCAGGTTCTGGTTCCCTGCCCCAGAAGGCAGCTCTCTTGCCGGACCAGGTATCGCTGAAAATAGAGCAGGTTTCCTTGAGATGAAGTTGTTTTTTAAATTATATTATTTTTATGATATCTGATTATAAAGCAACCCATGCTCACATTTCAATCGCCTACCAAGGGTTTCTGCTTCTTCTGTGTCAACTTCTGTCTCTGAGCTCACTGTCCTCGGCTGCTCCTGAAGTTGCCCGTTCCTCTCTCTGTCTGTCTCTCTGTGTCTCTGTCTCTCTCTGTGTCTCTCTGTCTCTCTGTGTCTCTCTGTCTCTTTAGGCCGCACGTTTGTCTGTTTTGAGGGCTGGCAATGATTTTCCGGAAGGAGCCGGGCAGGGCCTACTCTCGGCTTCTGGAGCCCTGCGGTCTCTGTGGAAGCCACAGAACTCTCCAGTCACAGGTCACGCACAGCCAGGGACACGCCGTGAGCAAGGGGCTGGCTGTGTGCCCACAAGCCTCGCTGGCGGACACTGGGGCTCGAGTCTCACACTCCCTGTCCTGCGTCTGCTCCGGGAGGCCAGCCACGTGTGTGTGTTTCACACTCAGGGCTCCTCCGCAGTCCAGAGGCGCTGTAGCCACAGGTGGCTGGGCCGCCATGTTCGGGCCGGAGAGGCCAGCTGGCAGGGGTCCCTCTTGCTGTGCTCGGCCCCCTCGGCCCTGCAGACCAGATACCCCCTCCGCCCCTGCCTTGGCCGGCCTGGGAGCCCTACCTGCCCCGACCCCACCCTTGGCGCTGTAGACGGGAGAAGCCACTGGTGGCTCCCGTTCAGGAGAACAGGGTGGGGGTGGCAGGCTGCCTGTCGTCCCCGGGCACCGTGTTTGGGGACAGTGGCTCCGGGGGTACGGAGAGGGGAGGAGGAGGAAGGCAGGCAGTAGCGGGGTGGTAAATGCACCCCCACCTCCAGGGAGGGAAACCTCTATGGCTTCTGCCCCTCTCTGGTCCCCAGGGAGGCACAGCCCCTTGGCCTGGGTTGGGTGGGCCGGCAGGAGCTGGAGAGAGGACGTCAGGGCCCGGTCCCAGAATGGAGGAACTTGGTTCTTATTTACCAGGCACGCCCTTCACTGTGCCTGGGTAGGGAAAAGTGCCACTGGCCCCTCAGGGTCAGGGTCAGGGTCAGGCGGAGGGTCTCCCAGAGTGACCGCATGCAATCGCAGACAGGGACCCTCCTGCCCAGCTGGCCCTGAACGCAGTGCTGTGCCCGCCTCTGCCCAGGCCTGACCTGCAGCCCCCCAGCGGGGCTCCTGGGGGCGGAGGGAGGCCTCGGAACCGGAGCTCAGGGAAGCATCAGGAAGAAAGCTCCTGAGACCCTCGGGCCTCACTCAGCCTCGTCTCCTTCCCAAGACACCAGATCATGCTCTGGGAGAAGAAAATCCAGCTGGCCAAAGAGATGCGTGCCTCGGTGAGCTCAGAGACTGGCCAGACAGAGATCCGCGCCATGAAGGCCGAGATCCACAGGATGCAGGTGGGTGGGGGCGCGGGGGGTCTGGGGGCCGGCCTCACACCAGCGTCTGCCCTTCCTGCACTGACGTGACGGCAGGGCGACACGGACTCGCACGGCTGCAGGCACGGCCTGTCCCGAACCGCGGCCCCTCCTCCCTCGGTGCCTCCGTGCTCTCGGGGGTCTGAAGCGCTGGTGTGGCCCCAAGCCTCGTGGTCCACTGGGGAGGCGTGCCCCACTGTTGGGCCAGAGAGGGTCCTGCTTGATACAAGGTTTCAAAGAGCACCGCCCCCCGTGTCCCCAGGGAGGCTCTGCACAGGGCCACTCTCCCCTGTCACCTCTCGCTGGGTTTCATAGCCTTAAAAAGGCTGGTGATGATGTCACAAACTGTCACTGAGCCAGAGGCCTGGGGCTTGAGGGCACGGCTCGGAGCAACTCGGGAAAGCAGAAGAGACCTCGGTCTCACTGGCGCCCCCCCCACCGCCCCCTGGCTGGGGAGCTCGGAGCAGTTCTGACCAGACACACGCTCCGGATGCCTCATAAAAAGAAAAAAACACCCCCCTTAGTTGACTTTTCAAACCACAGAAGCCACGTCTGTGGCCACAGCAGGTCCGAAGCTCCAAGCATAGCTTGGACGGACGCACGGACAGGCTGCCGCCGCTCTCCCTCCTGCTGGCTGTTTGCATTTTCCTTAACAAAAAGGAGGACTCGCACCTATAAATCGGCAACTCCTGTCGACAGCAGTGTGGGCACCGACCCGCTCTCTAACAGATACAGGAGCCGCTGCACGGAACTCGCTGGAACGGCCCCAGGCTGGTGAAAGCGGGACTGTTTCCAGGTCGCTGCTCCGTGACTATAAACAGCGTTACAGCACTGTCCTGCCAGCCGCCCTGCCTCCGCCGCCCTGCAGCTTTCCCTGTGCACACGAACCTCTCACTCCGGGAAAGCACCTCCGGCTCGTCTCTGGCGCACCTCCGTTGCTGGCGTCACTACTGCTGCGCTCGGGGCCCTTGTCACTAGGTATCAGGAGGGCGACTTGAATGCCGGCCGTGGACTCCACGGTTGAGTGGTGACTGCCGGGTGGGGAGCGTCCCCAGCGTGGAGACGGGGGACAGAGCCGCAGGCTGGAGATGTCACCAGGCTGCTCAGAACGGGCCCATTTAAAACCTACGAACTGCTTCTTTCTGGAATTTTCCGAGTAACAGCGTCGGCGCCTCGTCGAGCCCGAGTCACTGAGAGCGCGGAGCATGGAACTGCGGACGAGGGGCTTGGTTTCCCTGGGCTTGCTTTCTGTGGGCTACCGTCCCGAAAGTCGGGTCCAGGGTCAAAGAATGTGGAACTTTCCGACCGAATGCGAGTCCGACAGATTATTTTCCCAAAACATACCTGAGAATCCCTGTGTCCCTTCAGCCTCGGCAGTGGAGGATGTCTTCAGTCGACTGACAATTTTATTTTTTAAAAAGATTTTATTCAGTTATTTTGGGGGAGAGGGGAAGGAAGGGAGAAAGAGAGGGAGAGAAACATCGACGTGCGAGAGAGACATCGATTGGTTGCCTCTCGTATGTGTCCCGATGGGGGACCGAACCTGCAACCCAGGCCTGTGCCCTGACCGGGAATCGGTGACAAAACGGCATCCTTCTGTTTTGCGGGATGACACCCAAGCCACTGAAGCCACACCAGTCAGAGCTCCACTGATATATTTTTTTAAAGATTTTATTTACTTTTAAAGAGAGGGGAAGGGAGGGAGAGAGGGAGAGAAACATCAGTGTGTGGTTGCCTCTTATGCGCCCCCTACTGGGGACCTGGCCCACAACCCAGGCACGTGCCCTGACCGGGAATCCAACCGGCGACCCTCCGGTTTGCAGGACAACGCCAGGCCACGGAGCCACACCAGCCAGGGCGTCTTCGTGACACTGGACAGTCCGCTGTGAGAAGGGAGGTTGCTCAGGGTCACGTGCACTTGGGTTGCTGGCTCACCAGGCAGCTTCCTGTGGGGCCAGCTTCTAGTCTTGGGGCAGTTTTCAGGATCTCTCAGCCCTCCGTTTGGGGTGCAGACCCTGTCGTCGATGCCTGTTCCAAGGGCCATCTGCACTGTCGGTCCTTCCAGTTCGTGTGAGGGCCCCTCCCTCAGCGAGTGGTGGGCGCTCCTGTGGGGATGGTGGGCCTCTCGCCTCTCTCTGCGCGGCTTCTGGGTTTCCCGTGCCACTCAAGGAGGTCCTCTACCCCCCCACCCCCCTGACCCCGGGTGAAGCCACACAGCACGTCCCAAGCTCGCTTCCGTTGCTGGCGCAGGTTCAGATCTTGAATCTGCTGCGAATTTATTTTGGCCGAGCTCCGCCTCCCTTTCCGCACAGCAGGGGAGCCAGTTTTGCCAGCAGCTCAAGCTTGATAACCTGAGCTTTTCTCCCCGGCGCGCCCATCACGGTAACTGCGGCGGCTCCCCGTGTGACCTGACCGCCCGCCCCCCGCGCTGTCTGCTCTCTCCTGACGGTCGCTTCCGCAAGGCTTGTCTCTCTCTGGTCCGCCGTTCTGGACTCAGGAGCTCTTGCCTGTGCGCCAGTTTCAGTTCTAAACTGACTGTGTTGAGGCCTGGCTTACACACACGACGTGTGCTTGTTTTATACGCGTGTGCGCGCGTGTGCGCGCGCAAGTGTGACCGTCGCCGTGATCGAGGCCCTCTGCCACTCCAGAAAATTCCCTCGTGATCCTTCGTTGGCCTCTCGCCACTATCCCGTCCCACCGACCACAGTGTGTCTGTCCCAACAGAGAAGGTGATCCTGGGACAGTCCGATGACCCAAACTACAGACTAACAAGGCTCCGCCGGGGTCGGGCTAACGTCCTTCTTCTGCTCTAATGTCCAGCCCCGGGCTGCGTGGGCCCTCGCGTGGCCCGACCGGCCCTCAGTGTCACCCTGTCCTCCTTTCACTCTCCACGTGGACCCTAACGTGGCTCTGTCCCGTGGACGGGGTGTCCAGACCCCTTGTCCTCTGGGGGCATCGCCCTCGCCGTCTCCCCAAGGGTCCCAGCGGGTGTGGGGTGGCGGCCAGCCTCCCACCTGCCTCCCCACCCCCGGCCCCATGTGTGCAGGTCAAGCACGGGCAGCTGCTGAAGCGGCAGGAGAGGATGATCCGCGACATGGAGCTGGCCGTCACCCGCAGGGAGACCATCGCCACCCAGGCCGAGGGGCAGAGCAAGAGGGACAGGAAGCTGCTCACCCGGACGGACTTCCACCACAAGCAGGCAGAGCTGCGGCGGAAGATCAGGGACCTTCACAAAGTAGGGAGCCTGCCGAGGACGGCCCTCAACAGGCTGGTGTCCCCCTGTCCCCCTCCCTCCAGGTTGGCATGGGTCACCAGCCTCTCCGGCGGGCGTCACTGGCCTCTGGGGAGCAGTCTGCAACATGGGCTTAGCCAGGACGCACCCCCACACAACTGGGGTCACAGACCTCGAGGGGCGGGGCTGTCTTTGCCTCCTCTGGGGGTCCTCCCACATGGTGCATGGAAGGCTTGCCAGAGCCCAGCTCCCCTCTGTCCGCTGGCCAGCCAGGACACAGGGCCCCAGCGTGGCCCGTCTGTCCCCTAGGCCACTGAGGCATGCGACAACAACATCCTGGAGCTAGAGGAAACCCAAAAATGCATGAGCAACTCTCTCACGGAGCAGCAGACGCAGCTGACCACCATGCAGATGCAGGTTGAGGAGCTCGAGGCCAACCTGGGGCAGCTCACCGCCCTCAAGCCACAGGTAGCCGGGCCCGGGCCCCCGGGGCCACGAGGACCCAGGCTGCAGGGTCTGTCCGCCGAGCAGCAGTCCCTGGGCCGCAGGCCCAGCCTCCTGCTGACCAGCCAAGCCCGGCAGGTGGTGGCACCACCCAGCGCTTGGTGACCCTCTGTCTGTCCCACACGCATTAGGCTCCTGCCGTGGTCCGGGCACAGCCCAGGGAGCCAGGGCTCCCGAGCGGGACAGAAAAGACGGCAGCTGCTCTCCCCGAGGTCGCCGTCTGGGGGCGGGACGACGGGTGGTAAACAGTCAGGGAAAAGCCATCAGGTGTCAGAGGCGGCAAACGCAACAGAGAAAAGTGGACAGGAACAGAGTGGGGTGGAGTTGCACGTTGAGGTAGGGGCTCGGAGGACAGGACATCGGAGTCAGGCCGAAGGAGGCGGGAGAACCAGGCAGAGGGGATGGAGGGCCAAGCTGGAGCTCGAGATTGCCCTGAGCCACCAGAGGCCACAGGTTGGACCGCAGGGAAGCAAGGCTGCCTCAGGGGACCACGGTGGTGACTTTGGGCTTTTCTCTCGGGGCAGCAGGAAGACACTGAGCGGGTGCAGGGCTGAGGGGGACGTGTCAGAAGGACCGCGGGCTCTGAGGTTGAGGGAGGAGCGAAGAGTGGCAGGTGGACACGGGAGGCCTCTTTGAGGCCCTGCAGTATGTGAGGAGGATGGCGACCCACAGACAGGGCCGCCACGCACCGTGGGGCCAGTGGGCAGTGCTCCAAGCGCGCACAGAATTTCCGAGTCGTCCCAGCAGGATTGCCTGAGAGACTGGACAGTGTGAGCAGAAGAGGGTCAGGCAGGACTGGGGACTTTGGGGCTGGTCTGCTGGGGCCGGGAAATGACAGAGGGAAGCGTCCGGCACCAGGCCTGCCACACAGCCGGTCACCTGCCCCTCAGGCGATGGAGGATGGCTCTACCCCAGCCTTGTCCCCTAGACATGGGGACTCCTGCCTCCTGCTGTCCCTTTCCTGTGTGGCTCTGTGTCATTTTTTCGAATCTAGGTTTGTGTGGGGGGCCAGTGGGCGTCCTTTCTAAACTTTCCCAGCTTGACACGGGGTCTCTTGTCCCACCCAAGAAACTCTCCGAGCTCGTGGCACTGCAGACGCGCCTGAAGCACCTGCAGGCCGTGAGGGACGGCAGGTATGTGTTTCTGTTCCGCTCCAAGCAGTCGCTGCGGGAGGAGCGCCGGCGCCTAGACAACCGGCTGGCCACCATCAGCACCATCCTGGACATCATGCAGGATGAGCACCCCCAGTTCCGGGAGGCCCTACTGAAGCTCAGACAGAAGGTGGCCAGCAAGCTGGGCACCCCCAGGCCCTCCCTCTAGGAGGCAGCCTGGCCTGTGCCTCCCAGGCCGGCCCCCAGGGGAGGCTGTGATTTCAGGTGTCACCAGGGGCGTAGGATCTCTTTGTGTCATGAAAGCTGTGTCCACCCTCAGAGGATGACACTGATTACAGGAAATACATAGGCCAGCACTGCAGGGATCTCTTCCAGCCACCCACCAGTTTAAACCAAGTCAAAGCCCAATGCTCCCGGGCACACTTAGGCGAGTCTTCCCTTCGCAAAGGCAGCGCCTGTGGACGCAAACCCCATTCTCAGGCTGCACGTGCTCCCCCGAGCGAGACCTGGGTCTGGAGGGGCCCCCTGCTTCTGCACATGGAGTGCTCGCAAGGGCGCTAGGCTTCCTCCTCACCGGGGCTGGTGCCTGCTCTGTCTGGTGGGTGAGCGGAGAAGGGGCCCCATGGAGAGCTGGAGTGCGGGGCCCTTGGGCGCCAGCGCCTCTGCTAGGGCGCATCGGAAAACCCACACCCCACCTTCTCCTCCGCAGCTTTTACCGGCTCCCCCCTCCCAGAGAACTCGGGTCCCTCTCCTGGCCCCACTCCCGGCCTGGGTTAAATCCCGATTCTCAGCTCAGGGGACAAAGTGCAGGGGCAGTGACCTCCCGGGGCTGTTTACGGAGACCTAACGACTGCACAGTGGGTACATACTGGGCCCCGTCCCCAGTCTGCCCACTGGTCCCGCCTTCATTGTCACCGGAGTGCCCTTGTCCCACACCCAGTTCCCGAGCACCTGTGGGTCCCTGTGGCTTCTCTGTAGTGTAAAGGGAACACATTCTACAAAATAATTTCATTTTCACACTTTTCAACAGGGAAATAAAATTTTTTTTCTGAATATGGAGGAAGGCGTATTTATTCTAAGACAATAGGGACAAAAACCATGAAGAAGTGAGGACACCCTAAGTTTCGCCAGGTGCATGCCAGCGCGGTGCTGGCGAAAGCTCCGCAGGACGAGATCCCACTGGGTTCAGCTTTGAGTTTCCCTTCGAGAAGCTCGCTCCTCTAAACAGAAGCATTTTCTCACTGTATGAAAAATTCCTTGTGCATGTCACCTAACGTTTTCACCATAGTCGACTTTATGGGGAACGTTTTCCTTTGTGGAATAAGTTACTAAATTTAAGTCACTTAATTAAAGTTGCTTCCAGCTGTTCTCTCTCTGCCATTTCGGTGCCAAGCACCTGTGCCCGCCTCTCAGGCCAGGCTGGCAGGAGGGGAGCTCCTAGGAGGGCGTGCTCGCGGGTAGGTGTTGCCCCTCCCCCAACCCAAAAAGCTTCGGATCGCCGCCGCCAGGAGAGGCGGTGCCGGCCAGGTGCGCGCCGCTCATCCTTCCCACATTCCAGGTGCGAGGCTGGAGCTGGGCGAGGATGGCCCAGGAGGCCCAGCTCGCCCCTCCACTAGGGGGCGCACGGCCAAAGGAGCGCATCCTCACCCAGGACGCCTGCGCAGGGTCTGGTCACGTGATCCGATGCCGCCTCCCGCCCCCCCGCCCCCCCCGTCGGCATTGGCGGGCGTTCGTCAGCCCCTGACCCCGGGTCGCCGCCGCGGACCCGGCGCGCGTGCGCAAAGGAGTGCGGGGCCCGGAGCTGAGCGCGCGTGCGCAGAGGTGAGTCTGTCCGGGACCGGTCGCGCGTGCGCGAAGGTGAGCGGGCCGCGGGTAACGGGCCCAGGGCTGAACGCGGTCCCAGCGAAGGGTCGGGGTGGTCCGCTGCAGCCCTCCTTGTCAGGTCGGGGCAGTCGTGAGGCCCGCAAGGGGGAGGGAATCGATGGATCGATGTACCTGTCGGTCGTCAGTGATTTCCCACTGGAGAAGCTGGGCATGTCGTGCCAGGGTCCACGGGCGGCGGGGGCGGTAGTAACCACTGGGATCCCGGAAGCCGCACGGTTCTCATTCAGTCTCGCGGTGCCGGGTCAGGAAGGCTGCACTGGCCCATTTCACGGGGAAGAAACTGAGGCACGGGCGGACCCTTTCTTGCCCCTCCAGTGGTGGAGCTGGGCTTTGAACCGGCTGATCTACACCGCTACCCTGGCCGGGGAGCAGGGTCTGGGCCACTTCCCTGAAAGCTGTGACGGGCTTCTGGAGAGCTGCGCTGCTGGACCGCCTGACCTTCGATTCTTCCCCTTTTTCTCTCCGTTGCCCGCCCCCAACTCCACCCCGCGCGCGCGCGCACACACGGCTGGCCCCATCTCTGGAACCCTTCCCTGGCTGTACAATGGAAGCCCCGGGAGGGGTGTGGCTCTAGTCCTGCCCGTGCTCCCCACTGCAGCTTCTGAACTCTGGGTGGGGAGGGAGGGCATTGCCCAAGAGCACCCCGACCGAGGACCCTGCTGACCTCCCTGAGTTCCCTGGTTTCTGAGTCGTAGTGATCACAGCTCTCAGATGTACCTGGAAGGGTCAGGTGGAGCTGGGACACCTTGTGATAGAGAAAAATAAATATTCAGTCTTTGTCCCCCACTCCCGAACCCCTGGTATCTTGGGAGTGACGGGTGTCTTTTATGTGCTAATGAGATGATGGGTGGCTTGGGGCTGGTCCCCAGAAAGACAAGCTGGGCTCAGGGTGGGAACTTTCACCCCCAACTTCTGGGGGGCTGAGAGGGCCAGTGATCTAACCAATTGTGCCCACAGAACGAAATCCCAAACTACTTGGGGTTCAGAGAGCTTGCAGGCTGGGAGCACGGTTTGATGTAGGGAGGGTGGCAGGCCCCCAGAGGCTCCACACCCCTTCCCTGTAACCTCGCCACCTGGTGGTTCCTTAGTTGTACCCTTTACAGCAAACCCAGGTTCTGCGACTTGTCCTAGCCAATAGCGAACCTGAGGAGGGCGGGGGTTGTGAACCCTCGAATTTCCAGCTGGTTGGTCAGGAATCTGTGGACCACCTTGGACTCAGGACTGGTGTCTGCATGGGGGCGGCTATGCTGTCTCCAGGTGTCACGTCGGTGTCTGAACGGAAGGGAAGGGAAGGAACGACGCCCCCTGGGCAACTGCACTGTGACACCTGCCACTGTCCTGAGACCAGGTGGCTTCTGGTCTGTGACACTAGAGCAAGCCGCTTCCAGGAGCCCCTGGCCCCCTGAGCCAGTGGCCCTGCCACACTTTGCTCAGCCTGCACGGCAGGCTGGGACACTTGGGCCTAGCCACCATCCCACCTCCCGTGGGGTCAGTCCTGTGTGGGGTGCCATGACTCCCAGCCTCCCCAGCAGTTTCGTTTTCTCACACAGACAGAAGGGACTCCCCTCCCAGAGTCCCTGCACACTTGGCATCTGCTCCTCGCAGGAGCTGGGCCAGCACTGGTTCTAACAAAGTATTTAGAATGGTCTACAGCCATACCACCCTGAACGCGCCCGATCTCGTCTGATCTCGGAAGCTAAGCAGGGTCGGGCCTGGTTAGTACTTGGATGGGAGACAAAGTATTTAGAATGTACAGATAGGCCAAAAAAAGTGAGGTTCTGGTGAGACTGCTGTGACAGAGGCTTCCCCAAGGCTCCCTCAGCCAAGCCGGGGTCCCCTGAGCCTGACCTCTGGCCGGCAGGGGCTCCTGGGTCTGTGCCATCCCTGGGCGTTGCCCTCAGCTGCAGTGCTGGAGACTTCTGCCCGGGCGGTAACCCCGTGCAGGTCAGCAGGAGGCAGGCAGAGGGGAGGTGGCAGGTGCCCCTAAGGACACCCCATTGGGCAGAACTTAATAACCTCAATGTTTATGTAGGAGCGGGCTCACCCCATCAGCTGCCTGCTGTGGGGACTGGCTCATTCCCCTGGTTGCTCTCCATGCGGGTCTTCTCGTGTCAAGTCATTTTTACAGACTAAATGCATTTCGTTTGTCACAGTTCCCGGTGTTCTGCAACCCTGTTTGGGACTTCGCTCCCCTCCCCCACGTCTGTCTGTGTGGTGCTGGCCCGTCCTGGCCAGCCCGCCCGCCCTCGGCAGACTTCACCTCTGGGTCACCCCATGCACGGGGTCACGTCTGGAAGCTGCTCGGAGGGCCCCGAGGCCCGGCCGCTCCTCACTCCCCTGTTGAGCCTGGTTCCTCTCTTCACAGGCCAGCGGGACCGGTCCCCACAGACACCGCCGAGACCATGGACCGCAGACGGCCGCTCTGCTCCCGCCCCCTACTGGGGGCCTGCGCCTTCGTCTCCTTGGCCACTGCTGTCCTCCTGGGGCACATCCTGCTCCACGAATTGGCAGTGATGCCCCAAGAGCTGCACGGCTTCTCTCGAGAACCCGAGGGGGAGTATGGAGCTCACCAGCAGGGAGCCGGTGGCCCAGGGCCCCGCCCCCGCCCTGGAGCAGCACCCACACAGTGTGATGTGTCCCCCAACAGCCGCTTCGACTGCGCCCCAGACAGGGCCATCACCCGGGAGCAGTGCGAGGCCCGGGGCTGCTGCTATGTGCCCGTGGGGCAGCCCCAGGGCTCCCAGATGGGGCCGCCCTGGTGCTTCTTCCCCCCCAGCTACCCGAGCTACAGGCTGGGGAACCTGACCACCACGGACACGGGCTACACGGCCACCCTGGCCCGCACCACCCCGACCTTCTTCCCCAAGGACATCCTGACCTTGCGGCTGGATGTGCTGCTGGAGACCGAGAGCCGTCTCCACTTCACGGTGGGCAGGCCGGGCGGGGTGGGCTCGTATGGAGACAGAGGTCGGACGGGGCTCCACGGGGGTCTGGTTACTGCACAGAGTGCGTTCTGCCCCCATGGGGAGTCCTGGCGTGAGCAGACACAGCGCCCAGGACAGTGGGAGGAAAGGGGATGTTCCAGGCGGTAGGGGGCAGCATCGCAGCCCCTGGAACACAGCCTGGTGCCGAGCAGGGGCCGCCGCCGCCCAAATGCGTGTACAGGCGCAAAGTGGAGGGCTGACAGCCCTGTTGTCTCAGTGGCGCTTAAAGCACCACTGTTCACTTTATGGTCACTGCGCACGGGTTGAATGGCGTCGCCAGGTTCAGCAGGTGGAAACGCAGGGTGCATGGTGGACTTGAGCCAGATCGCCTGGGACTGAGTTTGTGCTTTTGGTGTAGGTGCCATGCAACCTCTGAGACATACTTACCCTAAAAAAAAGTTGTTTCTCTGAAATGTGGGTTCCCTGGCACCCTGTGCTTGAGCTGCCACCACAGCGGGTGTGCCGCTGGCTCTGGAGGTGAGGAAACCGAGGCCCGGGGAGGGCGGCCGCAGTGCCCAGGCTCCCGCTCTGCTCAGCCGTGCTGGGACTGGGCTGAGCCCCGGCTCCCCGGGCGGGGGGGGGGGTGGCGAAGGATGGAGTGGGCAGGTGCAGGGACAGCTGCCGGCCCAGCAACGGCCACGTGACACCACTGCTCTTGTCTAGATCAAAGACCCCGCCAGCAGGCGCTACGAGGTGCCCATGCAGACCCCGCATGTCCGCAGCCGGGCACCGTCCACACTGTACAGCGTGGAGTTCTCTGAGGAGCCCTTCGGGGTGGCGGTGCGGCGGAAGCTGGACGGCCGGGTGCTGTGAGTGCTCAGACCCCAGGTGGGGTGTCAGGCAGTTGGGACGGTCTTGACCCTGACCTCCGTCCTGGCCTCCCCTCCTCCACGGTCCTCCCTGCTGGAGCTCAGGGCTACCACTCCCAGGTCAGGGAGGGTCTGGGGCAGTGCCAGCCTGCAGCAGGGCTCCTGGAGCAGTCCACAACCGGGGCCCATCCGGGGCAGCGTGGGCTCAGCCAGGCAGCACCCCGTCTCGGACCTGCCCTGGGTGCTCACCACGCCACGTCAGGTCCCAGGTTGTGGGCCCTCACGTGGCTGCTGCTGTCCTGAGGTCACCCCATCCAGAGCTAGCCAGGCACGCTGGCCTCTTCGGGGGACACCAGGGCCTGGGGTCCCTGTGGGAGGGTCCGTGTCGGAATCGTCTGGCCTCTGTGTGGTGATGCCATCTGGTCCCTTCCTGGCAGGCTGGACACCGCGGTGGCACCCCTGTTCTTCGCTGACCAGTTTCTGCAGCTGTCCACTTCGCTGCCATCCCAGCACATCACCGGCCTGGCCGAGCACATCGGCCCCCTCATGCTCAGCACCAACTGGACCAAGATCACGCTCTGGAACCGGGACCTTGCGCCCACGGTAAGGGGGGCCCGGGGCGGGGCCCGGGCTGGGGGAGCCGCATGGACAAGGGAGCCAAGAGCCATGTCCTCTGCCCGCAGCCTGACGCAAACCTGTACGGGTCCCACCCTTTCTACCTGGTGCTAGAGGACGGGGGGCTGGCTCACGGGGTCTTCCTCCTGAACAGCAACGCCATGGGTGAGCGAGCGGCCATGTCCCCCACCCCCCCACCCCCGCTGGTTCTGAGCGCCCAGGCCAGGGGCTTCCCTGGGCATGGCTGCGTCCCCTCCTTCGTCTCTGCGCCGGCTCTGCCTGGCCGTGGACCCGGGCCAGGCCTCGTGTGCTCTCCTAAGGAGCGAGCCCATCGGGCTGTGGCCTCTCCAGCTTGGCCCTCAGTTCTGGGGGTGGGCAGAGGCCAGAAAGGGAAGTTCGGAGGTGCAGCACTCAGTGTGGCCCCCAGCAGGTTCTCGGGGTCCCCTGTCTCCCCCAGGCTACCTGTGGGGGGACGCCCTTCTCCAGAGGTGGTCTGGCTCATCCACCTGTGAGGGGCCGAGGGCCCTGGGGGGCAGATGGGTGTGTGTCGCTGAGCCCAGGACTGTCCCCCACAGACGTGGTCCTGCAGCCAAGCCCGGCCCTCAGCTGGCGGTCGACAGGTGGGATCCTGGACATGTACGTCTTCCTGGGCCCAGAGCCCAAGAGTGTGGTGCAGCAGTACCTGGACGTCCTGGGTAGGCCTGCGCCCTGGCCCTGTGCGCTCCCTCTCACCCCCACCCCCCATTCGCTCACCCACCCACCTGGTCTGTCCCACAGGCCACCCATTCATGCCGCCCTACTGGGCCCTGGGCTTCCACCTCTGCCGCTGGGGCTACTCCTCCACTGCCATCACCCGCCAGGTGGTGGAGAACATGACCAGGGCTGGCTTCCCGCTGGTGAGTGCGGGGGCGAGGGGAGTACAGGGGGCAGTCCACGGGGCAGGGGCAGGGAGGCAAGGGCTGCCGGCCGCTCTCCAGGCCCCCAGAGCTCTGTGCCTCCGCTGCCGCCCTGCAGGATGTCCAGTGGAACGACATAGACTACATGGATGCCAGGAGAGACTTCACCTTCAACAAGGACAGCTTCGGGGACTTCCCGGCCATGGTGCAGGAGCTCCACCAGGGCGGCCGGCGGTACGTGATGATCGTGGTGAGTGCCCGCCCACAAAGCTGCCTCTCTTGGGGAGTAAGAGCCGCCCTGCTGCCTGCCACGGTCACTGGGGCCATTTGTTGAGTGTCCATGATAGGGAGGGGGTATTAGGTTTGCAGAATTGGCCCCTGCTGCCAGCGACGTCCCGCTCAGGGCCCCTGGGGATATCTGCCTGCTGATCAGGCTCCTTACGGGTCAGGGTCAGGGTGTAGGTTACTTAAGGGGGTGCTCAGCGGACACCACCCAGCACTGGAGGGGCAGATAGAGCTGTGTACAGGGCTCACGTGTCTCCTGGCCCCGCCTCCCCGGTCAGCTCTGTCTCGGGAAGTTGGCAGGACGCAACAGCCCGGCACGAAGACACACCCTCCCCAGGCTGGTCCCCGCAGGGGTGACGTTCAGGGGCTGGTGCGGCCTGTCCAGTGCACGGCCCTGCGGCCGGAGGGGGAGGTGGGGAGGGGCGGCTGAGACCCAGCGGCCACCACCATGGGTGCCCGTCGAGGAAGTCCGTTTGCCGCAGTGCTGGTCCCTCATCCTCGCCGCCCTTCCGACAGCAGCTGGCGGCGGCGGCCCCTCGGCGGGGAGGCCGAGGCAAACTCTGTCTTTATTCTGAAAGGAACAGAGGCCCCCTGTGCAGTGTGGGCCCTGAGAGCGAGGTGAGCCTGTGCCCAGGCACCCACCATTGGCTGCTGGAGCCCATGCTCTGCTCCACACTCGGTGGACACACAGGCGGCCTCATCCTGCCCTGGTGCCCTGCTAACGGTCCATGGAGAGCGTTCTCCGTCTTCCCAGTGACTGGGGCCAAGACTCTGACCTCTTCCTTCGCCCACTGGCCTCTCTGACCCCCAGGACCCTGCCATCAGCAGCTCCGGCCCCGCCGGGAGCTACCGGCCCTACGACGAGGGCCTGCGAAGGGGGGTTTTCATCACCAATGAGACGGGGCAGCCGCTGATCGGGCAGGTAGAGCAAGGAGCGGGGGGCGGGGGAGGCGTGGGGAGTCCCACCGCTGGGAACAGGACACCGTTCAGCAAGGGGGTGTTTTCCCATGGGAGAGAGTAGGGCGGGGTCCCATCTGGGGTGACGGTGGCTCCTGACAAGAGGTTCCACCTTGAGTCCTTCCACCGGGGGACCCTGAGCTGCACTCCTCCGGTCTCTCATCCAGGTGTGGCCAGGGCCCACCGCCTTCCCCGACTTCACCAACCCTGAGACCCTTGACTGGTGGCAGGACATGGTGTCCGAGTTCCATGCCCAGGTGCCCTTCGACGGCATGTGGATTGTGAGTGTGACCCCGTCCTGGGGGTCCCTGGGCCTTGGGACCGGCCCCACCCTCTGTTCTGGGTGGACGCCCACCTCCGGGGCCTCTCTGGCAGGACATGAACGAGCCGTCCAACTTCGTGAAGGGCTCCGTGGACGGCTGCCCTGACAACAACCTGGAGAACCCGCCCTACGTGCCAGGTTTGCTCCCCCACCGGCCGCCCCAGGCCCAGCGGTCGGGATGTGGCGGCCCAGCTGGGTCCCCTGGGGGCGGCCTCGGCGTCCGCCTTGTTCCCATCCTTGGAAAAGCGGGGTCAGTACAGGGACGAGCCCCAAGTTCTGAGGGTGCTCCCAGGATGTGGGGGGCACCAGCCTGCTGGGCGGAGGCTCCCCGGAAACAGTGCCCTTCTCCCCCAGGGGTGGTTGGCGGGACGCTCCGGGCAGCCACCATCTGCGCCTCCAGTCACCAGTCTCTGTCCACTCACTACAACCTGCACAACCTGTACGGCCTGACCGAGGCCTTGGCCTCCAGCCGGTGAGGCCTGTGTGAGGGGCTTTGGTGGGTGTTCCGGAAGGAAGGCAGGGAGGGAGCCCAGGCCGCCTGGGGTCAGCGGGTGGCCCGAGCACTGTCCCCCCATGCCATGCCCAGCACTTCAGAGGGGGGTGTGGGCTGACCAGGCCACTAGCTGCTGGGGGCCTGGAGGGACGCTCACCCTTCCTGTGATGCAGAGCGCCTTCAGGTGGTCCAGTGGCACTGACTGCCCCGCAGACGTTGGTAGGGGCCTTGCCTCCCCCTCCCTCCCGCCTCCATCCCGCTGCATGGCCAGGCCCTGTGACCTCCGGCCCCCGCACAGCTCTCTGTCCCTACCCCACCCAGGGCACTGGTGAAGGCTCGGGGGACGCGCCCCTTCGTCATCTCTCGCTCCACCTTCGCCAGCCACGGCCAGCACGCTGGCCACTGGACAGGGGACGTGGAGAGCAGCTGGGAGCAGCTGTCCCTGTCTGTACCAGGTGAGACCCTGTCGGGAGGGGGCGTGGGCCCCCTTAGAGGTGCGTCCTGAGCTAGGTACAGGGCTGGGTACGGCTCCAGGACACACAGCGCAGGGGCAGAGGCACCGCCAATTCCTGTGGGGTGTGGCTGTGGACCCGCGGGCTGGCTGCGCACCCTCTTCCCAATGTCCCCACCCCCACTTCGCCCCGGCAAGCCGTCACATTCCCTCCTCCCACTGTGTCCCTTCTGGCCATCACATCCTGAGCTGCAGGAGACTGTGTTCAGCTCAGTCTGCTGGGCACTACCTGCCCTCTGTGCCAGACCAGCTCAGGGAAGTCCAGCTCAGCTGAGTTGCTGGGAGGGAAGCCCCTCCCCTCTCAGAAACTGGCTCCACCTGCCAGTGCTCCTGGGGCAGGTGTGGGGGGGCACCCAGCACCCACAGGCCGTCCTCTGAGGCTGCCTCGAGAGCCAGGTCCTGGCGCCCTGCTCTGGTTCTTGGGTTTCAGCCCTGCTGTGAGGTGTCACCAGGAGGGGGCGTGCACTCTGGGGTGGGAACTGTCACACCGGGTGAGAGTCCCCTCAATCTCCTGAGGAGCGGTGGTGCCAGGCTGGGGTGGTGGGAGCCCGACTCGCTGCCGGCTCAGGGAGGCCCGGCCCCTCTGCTCTGGGCGAGGGCCCCAGGCTTGGGCTGGGACCAGGGGACGCTGCGCAGCCCTGGAGGCTGGAGTCAGACTCGCCTGCAGCAGGGCCGGCTCTGCGGTTCCTGGGGCAGAGTCCCTCCTGCCTCCTCCAGCAGCCGTGTCGCTTGGACCCCTGGGCCTCTGTCCCCATGCGGCTCCCTCCCTGTGTGTCCTTGTTTCCTTGTAAGGTCACTGGTCCTAGTTGGCTGGGGCCCTGCACGGACCCTGTTTCCAAATGAGGTCACAGCCGCAGTGCTGGGGGTTGGGGCTGGAGTACCGTTTTCTGGGGGGACGCCAGCCAAGCCTAACGGGTTGGCTTGCTCTACCAGCCCCTGGCTGGGAGTTGGGGAGCTGCCTGCGTGGCAGGTGCAGTGTTCTGCTGCCCTATTCAGACCACGTGCGAGGCCAGCTCACGGCTGCCCCACGATCCAGCGCCCGGCACAGCAGACAGGTCTGTGGGCTCCGCTGCCCTGAACTGCCTGCCTGACTCCGCCCTGCAGAAATCCTGCTCTTCAACCTGCTGGGGGTGCCCCTGGTGGGGGCCGACGTCTGCGGCTTCCAGGGCGACACGTCGGAGGAGCTGTGTGTGCGCTGGACCCAGCTGGGGGCCTTCTACCCCTTCATGCGGAACCACAACGACCTGCACAGCCTGGTAGGCGGGCGGCGGGGGTCCTGACGGGCGACGCACGGGGGCTGCCCAGCCCAGAGGTGCGGGACCGCAGGGCGGGGCCTCGAGGCCCGGAGCCCGGTGCTCCCTCCGCCCCTCTGCCTCCACGCAGCCCCAGGAGCCATACAGGTTCAGTGAGCCGGCGCAGCAGGCCATGCGGAAGGCGCTGGCCCTGCGGTACATGCTGCTGCCCCACCTCTACACGCTGTTCCTCGGCGCCCACGCCAGGGGCGCCACCGTGGCCCGGCCGCTCTTCCTGGAGTGAGTACCCCAGGTCGGGGGTGGGGGCCCACGGCTGCCCCAGGGGAGGGAGGCGACCCCCAGCCCAAGGACACAGGGCCAGCTGGTCCTGTGAGGCCAGGCTGGGGTGCCCTCTGCACCCCCCCGTCCCACCTGTTAGGTTCCAGCTGAGGGCTGGGGGCCTCCGAAGTCCAGGAATCCCAGGAGACAGAATGCTGAGCAGGGACCGTACCTGGAATGGTGTCTAAGCTCAGAAAAGCGATTACGATCGACTGTTTGGGGGCGGTCGAGGGAAAGGTGTGCTGAGGCAGGGCTCTGTCACGCATGGGAGGTCGCCTTCCGCAGCACGCCCTACTGGGCTCTCCGGTGGCAGGGCCCTGAGTGCGCCGTGGGAACCACGGGTCGCTCTCCGCTCAGCACACGCCCGAGCCCCAGGCGGGCACACTGAGCTGCACGAACATGCAGCCTCAGGAGAGGCCCGAGACCAGTGTGGGCGTCCCCGACACTCAGCAGGAATCGGCTTCCTGAGCAGCAGCTGCAGGAGGAAAGGGAAGGAGAGTTAATTTAGGAAAATTGCATTTCTCTGAACGTAAAGAGGAACCTTAAAACTGCCGTGAACACAGACCGTAGAGGCAGACTAATCACAGCGGACGTCGCGGCTAAAACAAGAATCACGCTCCCTCCTTCAGAGAGGACACAGTTTGCAGATGGGACGCGGGGGGCACCCTCCCCGGTGTGTCCCGTGCTGAGGGGAAGGCTCCTTCCCAGCTCCCTGCACTCGAGTGGGCCTGTCAGCCAGAAGCAGCCCTGCCCCCACGCCTGGGCCTCGTGAGCGTGCTGACTGCAGGCCCCCACGCCCCGCTCCTCCCACGTGCAGGTTCCCTGAGGACCCCCGCACCTGGACCGTGGACCGCCAGCTCCTGTGGGGAGGGGCTCTGCTCGTCACGCCCGTGCTCGAGCCCGGGAAGGTGGAGGTGACTGGCTACTTCCCCGCTGGCACCTGGTATGACCTGCAGGCAGCGGTGAGTCCTGGGTCCCTGACCCAGGGGCGGGACTGGGAGACCCAAGGGGTCCCTCCCTCTGGCCTGGGGGCAGGGTCCAGTAGTGAGAGGGGCACCCTGCTCCCCGTTGCCGGCCCCCCCAGTCCTCACAGGAACCCACGTTCCAGGTGAGCGAACCGAGGCCCGAGCAGTGACTTGCCAGGGCCTTCCTGCCGTGCCTGGGCCAGGTCCCTGCTCCTGCCACGGTGCCGACAGCCTGACCCTGCCAGCACCCTCTGACCTCCCCCCCACCCCCCAGCATTTGGGCCTCTCATGCTCTTTTCCCGCCAAGTAGCCCGGTCTCTGCCCCTGAGATCACGGCAGCTTGTCTCTGCCGGGCCTCCTGGGCCTCGGGTGGAGCCCCTGCTGACAGCGCAGGGGCTCAGCACCACCCAGGGCCCTTGGCGATCTGCTGTCCCCACCCAGGTGCCAGTGGAGGCCCTGGGCAGCCTCCCGCCTGCACCTGCGGGGCGCCTCTCATCGGTCATCCACAGCGAGGGGCAGTGGGTGACGCTGCCAGCCCCCCTGGACACCATCAACCTCCACCTCCGGGCCGGGCACATCATCCCCCTGCAGGTACCTGGGCCAGACCCCGGAGCCCTGTGTCCAGGCCACCACGGAGTCCGGCTGCAGGCTGTGCTGCAGACCCTGGTTTTCTGGGCACGGGGCTGTCCCCACGCAGTGTCCCTGCCTGGGTCTAGGCTGGCACAGTGACCTGTGTCCCCGGTTTCCAGGGCCCCGGCCTCACAACCACGGAGTCCCGCAAGCAGCCCATGGCGCTGGCTGTGGCCCTGACCTCGGGCGGGGAGGCCCAAGGGGAGCTCTTCTGGGACGACGGGGAGAGCCTGGAGGTGCTGGAGCGCGGCGCCTACACCCAGGTCACCTTCCTGGCCAGGAATGTGAGTCCTGGCCCTGCCCCGGCTGGGCACGGGCTGTGGGGGCTGCCCTGGGGGTGACTGCCCGGCCTGCTGCAGGAGCTGGGCTTGGGGTCCTGAGAGGGCGACCCATCCCCTGGGGAGTCAGCCGAGGTGCGGGGCTGTCTCTGCCCACGGGGGCGCTGGGGTCCCGAGCACCGTGCCAGGACGCCAGGGGCTTGCGTGGGCCAGGGTCGCGGGGCCCGCTGGCCCTTCCCCGAGTGCTGTCCAGGGGCCCCTGCCCAGGCCGTCCGCTGACAGCGCCGTTCTCTCCGCCGCACATGGGGCCAGAACACCGTGGTGAATGAGCTGGTGCACGTGGACAGCGAGGGGGCCGGCCTGCAGCTGAGGAGGGTGACGGTGCTGGGGGTGGCCTCGGCCCCTCAGCGGGTCCTCTCCAATGGCGCCCCGGTCTCCAACTTCACCTACAGCCCCGGCACCCAGGCAAGAGCCCGCAGACCCACAGACGGGGTTGGGGGCGGGGCGTGCCGAGGGCCCTCGGGGCACAGTGTCCCCCCCGCTGGCATCATGGGGCCTGCTGTCTAGAAGCCAGAGGATGCTCTGTGTCACGGGCGGTGAGGAGCATGGGCCCTCATGGGGGTCAGGAAGGGGCTTCTGCCTGTGTCCACACTGAGGGCGACTCGTAGGAGGCTTGATCGAGGCGGCCGGTGCTGAGAGCACAGTGCCACACCGCCCCCCCCCGCCCCGCACTGCGATAAGCCTCCGGGGCCGAGCGCTCCGGGTCCCACCTGTGCCGGCCATGGTGGGTTTGGTGGCCAGCGGCTCTTTCTTGTTTCCAGACCCTGGACATCCCTGTCTCGCTGATGGTGGGACAGCAGTTTCTGATCAGCTGGTCCTAACCGGGTGGCCCAGCGCTCTCCCGAGTCACGTGGCGCTGACTCACCCTCCAGGTCCCCTTCCTGCACTGGGGCTCAGGGCCAGCGGCGCCTCTGTCACAGCATTCGGCCGGGGCCCCAGGTCGGGTCATGCCCTGAGGGTCGCCTGGATTCTGAACGTTTTCCCAGGAGACCTGCTCTCCGTAGTCCGTCACTGGAATGCACCACCGCTGGCTGCCCACCCGTGGCGGGGGAAGTGGTACGTCGGCGGCCTCGCCCTAAAGTCACATCTGGGGTGGCTCTGCTGCTGCCCTGACCCACGGTGGAGCTGGGCGGCCACTGCAGACCGCTTTCTGGGGAACTCGGGAGAATTCCCAGGACCGGGGAAACCTTTGGTTTTAAGTGCAATTGCTTGTAATAAAAGGGGCATCCGGGGTGCGAAGGGTGCCTGAGGGCCATGACGTGGAGGCCAGCAGTCCACCCTCCGTGGGCCCCCGGCCTTTCCCGGGCGGTACGGGAGGGGCTGAACTGTGCAGGCTCAAAGCAGCCTGTCTGTCCCCCCTCGCCTCCTGTCCCAGCCCCCCATCCCTAAGGTGACGGGGCCAGAGAGGCACACGGTGGGCCAGGTGTCTCCCCAGCACGCTTGTCCCCGGGCAGCCGCTGGTCTAGATGGACCGCTAGGGCGCACACCTTTGTGCGCGCACAGCGACACCCGTCCTCTCTCACCGCTGCATAGTTCCCCCCCCCGCCCCCCCGGGGCAAGCCTGCCGCTGGGCACGGGCTCCGAACCAGGAGCCATTTTCAGTTTGGGGCCATTGCGGGTGAAGCCTGGATGGCGGTCGTGGCACCGCTGGGAGTGAGCGTGTTTCCTGTCTCCTGAGCAAACACCAAGCTGATTCGGTCCGGTCCTCTGCGTGGGGTCGGGGGGGCAAACCGCCCTGGCTGGTGTGGCTCAGTGGACTGAGCGCTGGCCTGTGAACCAAAGGGTTGCTGGTTCGATTCCCAGTCAGGGCACATGCCTGTGTTGCAAGCTGGGTCCCCAGTTGGAGACGAATAAGAGGCAACCACACATTGATGTTTCTCTCCTCTTTCTCCCCCAACTTTCTCTAAAAACAAATAAATAAAATACTTTAAAAAAACCCAAACGACCAAACTGCTTTCCACCGAGGTCGGTCGCACCATTTGCTCCTGGTCAGCGGGGACACTGGCAGCCCCCCATCTCCTGGCCAGCCCAGCGCGAGCACCCCCAGCCTCAGCCTTCCAGCGAGCACGGTCTTGCCGCAGTCCCCATCGGCGTGCCCCTGGTGACATGATGACGGGGAGCACCTTTTCAGGGGCTCCCTTGCCACCCACAATTTGGGGTGAAGCATTGGTTCAGATCTTCTGCCCGCTTGCCCCTTGGGTGGTTTCCTGATTATCGAGCTATGCGGTAAAATGCGCTGGATTTCTATTGTCATAACAGTCCCTGCAAACTCAGCCACCTAACAGAACGCAGGTCTGTGTCACCGCGGTCTGTGGGACAGAGGTTGGGCGGGGTCTCCCCGGGCTGAGGTTGGGGAGGGGGCTGCCCCCTTCCCACACCAGAGCTAGGACTCTGGCCGCAAGTCCTTCATCGGGTCTGGGCCCTGCGCACACCTTCTCCCCGCTTTTCCCTTTCACAGCAGTGGCTTTTGAAGAGTGAATGAAACGTTTTCATTTTCATCAGTCCAGCTTCCATATTTTTATGTCCTTTTAAAGAAACTTTTGCCAAACCCAAAGTCACAAAGACTTTTCTCTGGTTTTCTTCTCCAGAAGTTTTCTAGTTTCAGGTCTCCCATTCCCGGTTAGGTTCTGTGTGTGATGAGCAAAGGTCGGTCGAGGTCCCCTCTTTGTTTCTGGCATCCGGCTCTCCAGTGGTTCCGCTCCCTTTGTCAAAAATATTCTCCTTTGCCCACGGAGCTGCCTTAGGGCCTTTGCTGACGTCCGCTCCCCACACACCCGGGGCGACTTCTGGACTTCCCGTGGCATCCCAGGGGCCGGCACGTCTGGCTTCCTGCCAGCACCCCGCTGTCCTCGGTAATGTTTCTTGATCGCAGGTGGTGAAAGCCCCACTGTGTCCCCTTTTCCAAGTGGTTTTACTATGCTCGGTCCTTTGGATGTCCACGTAAATTTTAGAAATGGCTTGTCAACTTTTACTAAAAAAAAAAAGAACTCTGCTGGTGTTTTGACTAGGGCTGCGGTCAAGTCTGCCATGAACTTGGGCAGAACTGCTGTCTTAAAAAGGGCTCCTCCATCCACTGGGGCCAGCTCTCGTCACGCACACCCTCGTCCCTCACAGCGACGTTCTGTCAAGGGGAGCCCCGAGCGCTCCCCACTTTCGATGCCTTTGTAAATGGGGCTCTAGTTCCCCTTCCCGGTGCTCGGTGCTCAGTGCTGCTTGCACAGAGGAATACGAGTGACCTTTGAATGTTGACCTCACACCTGCCCTTTGCTGTGGATTCTGTCCATGGCGAGACTCTCGCCCCCCCGCCACCCCCCCCACCCCCGGCCCCGGGATGCCTCCTGCCCCTTCCCTCTCCTGCCTCACTGGCCCCGGCCAGAACTGGGGGATGTCGGACGGGCGTGATGAGGACACAGCTCTGAAAGTTCGGGGCGGCCTGTTTCTCATGTGTTTCCTCCCGTCTCTGCACCCTGGACTTCCTGTTTTGAAGCTTCTGGGTGCACGGATGTTGACGGTTGTTATGTCATTTCAACAGATGGCGCTTTGTCCTCTGAAACCCCCTCGGCCCCCTGGCGACATGTTCCTGGGGATGCTCGTCTGCCGTGGCCATGGCCGCGGCAGGTTCCTGGTGACTGGTGCCCTGCCGTGCAGGGCTGCCTCTGAGGTTTTTCTCCTTAAGCGTACTTGCACCTTCACACAGGTGTGAGCACACAGAGAAGTTTATTCTTGTGTCAGTATTTATGGGTCACTGTGTTGTTTGCCACACGGACATCTGGCAGGAGCCTTGGCCCCGCCTTCTGCTCCTTGTCGCGGCCCCTCTGCTTCGGACTCGCTCTGATTTTACGCTGGCGGCAGCCGTGGGGCCAGTGTGTGGGGACCCGCCCGTTCAGCTAGGTGGTCCGGCTGGTTGGCGTGCTGCTGTTCACGGGGGACTGCTGTCAGCCTGTGTGTCCTCGGAGGGTAGTTGTGACATCACCTCTTTCTTTCCCAATTTTGGTAATTTTGTCTTTTTATTCTTGGTCAGTGTCACTTAAAATCCCTGTTGTCTTTTGAAAGAACCAACTTTGGGTTTTCTTTATTTTTTTCTATTATTTCATTTACTTCTGGAATCTTTGCCTCCTTCTGCTTGCTCTGGTCATGGCTTGCTTTTTCCCATTTCAGAAGGTGGGCGATGTGATTACTGGTGTGGTTATTTTGAATCTACCATTTTGCTATTTATGTCTTTCTCATTGGTTCATTTTTTACAATTTATCGATTTATTTTTTAAATTTATTTATTTTCAAAGAGAGAAGGGAGGGAGAAAGAGCAATGTATGGTTGCCTCTCACATGGCCCTCACTGGGGACCTGGCTCGCAACCCAGGCATGTGCCCCAACCGGGAATCGAACTGGGACCCTCTGGTTCCCAGCCCACGCTCAATCCACTGAGCTACACCAGCCAGGCCTGATTTATTTTTTAAAAGATTTTATTTATTTATTTTTAGACAGAGAGGAAGGGAGAGAGAGAGAGGAAGAGAAACATCAATCTGTGGTTGCCTCTCACACACCCCCAACTGGGGACCTGGCGTGCAAACCAGACATGTGCCCTGACTGGGAATTGAACCAGAGACCCTTTGCTTCGCAGGTCGGCACTCAGTCCACTGAGCCACACCAGCCAGGGTTATTTATTGATTTTAGAGAGAGGAACATCGATTTGCTGTCCAACTCATTGCTGCATTTGTTGGTTGCTTCCTGTACGTGCCCTGACCGGGGAGCAAACACCCAACCTCGGCGTCGGGACGATGCTCCAACCCACTGAGCCACCCGGCCAGGGCCTCCAGCCCTTTCTGGCTCAGAATTGGTCGGGCCCCTTTTTGTCTCCAGTGTAGCTGGTCAGTCTTTCTCATTGGTTCCTTTAAGGGTTACGCCTAAACGCCATCTTCGCATGACACACCGTGACTCGCCGCAGGCCGCCCTGAGCGCCAGTCGCCAGGGCACAGGCGGCCCAAGGACCCGTGCTGCTGTCACGCCGCCTTCCCAGGCTTTGGGCTTTCTGTCACTCTCCTTTCTCGCGTGTCACTATTTTTGTGTGAAGCAGTCCCCACAGCCCAAGCCCGTGTGCTCACAGGGACCACAGGGTGTGTGACTCCAGCCTTTGCCTGTGGGACCTGAGGAGACAGCCAAAGTCACAGGGGCGTGGCAGAGCGGTCCCCTACACTGGTGATTTTCATACCAGGGTCATTTCACAACTTTTCCTACAATGAACAGAGTTTTATAATCAAGGAATAGTGTTTTTAAAAATTAAACTAGTTGAGCCCTGGCTGGTGTGGCTCAGTGGATTGAGCACCACCCTGCAAACCAAAAGGTCGCAGGTTTGATTCCCAGTCAGGGCACATGCCTGGGTTGTGGGCCAGGCCCCCAGTGGGGGCCGTGCAAGAGGCAACCACACATTGATGTTTCTCTCCCTCCTTCTTTCCCTTCCTCGCTCTCTAAAAATAAATAAAACACTATTTTTTTAATCTTTAAACAAAACACTAGCTGAAAGTGGACGAACTTTTAAGCCCAAGTCTCTGAAGGGCCTGGCAGCAGGACAACAGATGCCGCCCAGAGAGCACCCATCTACCGTGTCACCGACGTTCATGGTGGTGGTGACACCTTCCCTACCTGACAACCACAGGTCACTTCTCAGTCCCCAGTAAGGCTGGAGGTCAGACACTGGCGTGACTGCCTTATCTTTAATTGTGACCTGTCCCTCCACCAGGACACCTGGGCTCCCTGATGCAGTCCATTTGTCACCTCCCGTCCACAGGAATGAGGTCAGGTGGCAGGTGTGGCTGGGGATGAGGGGACCGCTGTGGCTGGAGCTGTGCTGTCCCTCTGTGCTGCTGCTCAGCGACTGCCCCAAACACACGGCCTGAGTCCCAAGTGATCCCTCTCGGAAAGTTGGAGGAAACCCGTTTCCTAAGCTATCCGACTTCACGTGCTCCCAGTCAGAACCACCTGAGAGCTTTCGAAGTATTTCCAGGCCCCCCCCAACCCTGCCCCGCCCATTCAGTCTGCTCTAGTCCACCCTACCCAGCGAAGCCAGCACTTCCCCTGTGGCCGGGTTCCACCAAACGCTCGGCAAACTCAGCCAACGACCTGCCAGGGCTGCCCAGCAGGTGACAGAACAGCTGGTGGCACCATAAGAAGTAACAGGAGTTCATGGGAAAAGTGTAAATGTTTAATGAAAAAGACGGGCAACAAAGCAGTATGTACACGTGGGGGGGTCGACAGAGCCTGGCCGGGTCCTGGGAGCCAGCGCGGGGCAGCGCGGACCTCCTGGCGCAGGAGCTGCCCCTCCGCAGCGCTCGGGGCCACCGCCAGCCAGACGCGTCCTCGGCGTCACAGGCAGACCCTCAGATCAGGTCGGCAACTGCAGGAAGACAGCGACACAGGAGGAAAACGCAAACATGATGAGAGGCTCACAGCCAATCCCTAAAAAACACGCACGACCCGACCGAGACGGGGATGGGCCCCCGGGCACCCCCCCACCCCCGCGCACCGTTCATGGGCATCTCGTCGATCTGCGTGGAGTAGTACTGCTCGATGTCCCGCAGGATGCGGATGTCGTCATTCTTCACGAAGTTGATGGCCACGCCCTTCCGGCCGTACCGGCCTGACCGCCCAATCCTTCAGGAGAAGCAGAATTAGTCGGGTGACGCAGCGGCAGTGCCCGGGGGCCCGGGGACCCGGGGACCCAGGGACCCGGGGACAGCCGCGCCGCACCTGTGGATGTACAGCTCCCGGTTGTTGGGCAGGTCGTAGTTGATGATGAGCGACACCTGTGGCACGTCCAGGCCCCGGGCCCAGACGTCTGTGGAGATGAGCACCCGGCTGCGGGGAGAGGGCAGTGGGGCGACAGTCCGACACAGGGTATGCGTCTGGCACGCGCCAGGCCCCCAGCAGGACGCGTGCAGAGAGGGCGCTCAGGGAGCATTGCTCCTCAGGCCACATGTGCTGGGCGGATGCCCAGGTCCCCGCGCTGCACGGCCAGCGCCTTCCCTAAAGCCCAGCCCGGCGGCACTGGGATGGACACCGTGCCTCTGCAGACGCTGCAATGAGGCCTGAGGGAGCCGCCAAGCACCTCGCCCGCAGCCCCCCAGCACGTACGGCAAAGAGCGCACGGACCAGCAACCAAAAGCAACCGGGCACGTGCGGGAGGCCTGGGGCCACTGCCCACAGCACCATCCTGCCTGTGTGCACAGAATGTGTG
The DNA here is from genome assembly GCA_004026765.1 of Micronycteris hirsuta. Lineage (NCBI taxonomy): Eukaryota > Metazoa > Chordata > Mammalia > Chiroptera > Phyllostomidae > Micronycteris > Micronycteris hirsuta. The sequence goes on along the minus strand of PVJI01018419.1, from coordinate 6,486 downwards.
CAACGGACCCCGCTGGGCCACCAGGCAACTGTGAAGACGCCGCAGGACAACAGCCACACAAAGCATGTTCCCCGACCACCATGGAACAGAACTAAGGGCCAATTACAAACACGGAACCGGAAAGTGCCCATTTATGTGGCAACAAAGACACGCCCTTCTCTGTGAAGCAGGGACCCTCCGTGTGAAGACTCGTCCCACCGCCCACTCCCGTGGCAGCAGGGCGCCCCGCGCCCAGGCGTGAGGGGCCCACCCACCTGGCGCCAGACCGGAACTCCTTCATGATGGACTCCCGCTCCTTCTGCGGCATGTCCCCGTGCATGGAGGACACCGTGAAGTTGGCCTCCCGCATCTTCTCTGTCAGCCAGTCGACCTACCACCCGAACCGGCAGACGCCACGTGAGCCCACACGCACAGCCGGTGCGGAGGGCGCACTGCGGCCACTGCAGAGCCCCCATGCCCACAGAGCCTGGGCCCGCATCTGCAGAGAACTGAGCTGCAGCTCGCGGCGGGGGTGTGAGGAGCCACCCCAGCGCCCACCTTCCTCTTGGTGTTGCAGAAGATGACCGCCTGTGTGATGGTCAGCGTGTCGTAGAGGTCACACAGGGTGTCGAACTTCCACTCCTCCCTTTCCACTGCCACGAAAAACTGCTTGATGCCTTCCAGAGTCAACTCGTCACTGGAGGACACAGACAAAGCCTGTCACCCAGTCTCTCAGACTGGAGGGCGACCCAGGACGAGCACCCATGGACTGGCCCCGGCCCCTCCCGGGCAGCCACAGCTTCCACCCCCCGAAGTCACCGCCCCCCCAGCTCTGGGTCAGAGGCGACACCTACCACCACCCTGACCACGGTTCTGAACAAAGCATGCAAACCACTGATGAACGCTAGTGGCTAACTCTAACACAGAATCGCCGGGTCAAGCAGCGTGTGCATACTAAAAGCCGGCCCTGCACCAAGGAAAACTAAGGTTTTCGTGTTTCAAAACCAAACACAGCCCGAGCCGCCTCTCAGCCCTGCACTCACCGCTTCACCAGGATGCGGATGGGGTCGGTCATGAACTTGTTGGTCATCTCCAGGATCTCGTGCGGCAGTGTGGCGCTGATGAGCACCACCTGCGTGGCCGGGGGCAGGTACCTGTACACGTCATAAATCTGCTCCTTGAAGCCTGGAGGGGCGAGACGTCGGGCTTGTGAGGCTGTGGTCCAGCCTCCCGTGTGCTCAGACACAGCTGCGGTGGGACCGTGCGCCCGGGGTCGCCAGGAGCCCTTTCCCCACAGCAGAAAACCGGCAGTCCCTCTCCTCTCCTGTGCCCGCCCCGCAAACTCTGGGCGGCACGGCCCCACCCGAGGGTCCTGAAGGCCCAGTTTCAAGTCGCCCCTTAAACACCAGCACTGGGTTCCTGGCTTGGTTCCAGCTGCCGCTGCCGACGAGGGCTGGCGGCCAGACCAGCCACGTTTTACAAGAGTCCAGAGATCTGGGTTTTTACCAAAAAAATCTCCCAATGTAAAAGACCCCACAAACTTCAAATCATTAAGTTGTATACCCGAAACTACGTCAATTAAATAAACCTCAGTAAAAAAAAAAACCTCCCAATTGAACAGGCAACTAGTTCACGTCAGTGAACACGGCGCAGGCTGAACAAACAGCCGGGGGAGCCGACGGGACGACGGGCCCACGAGTGCAGGGCGTCTGCACGACAGAACGCCTTGCTGCCCGCCTGCCCACCCCCCAACCCCCGCCCGGCCCTCCCCAGGCCAGGGTGCCCGCCCAGCGCCCACGCTGACCACTGGACACAGAGAAGCAGCGCCGTGTCTGCCGGGGTGGCAGGCTGCCGTGTCGGGTGTGCTCGGCCTCACAAACCGTGACCAGAGAGCGACCGAGGTGTGAGGCTCATGTCCCCACAGCCCCTGGGGGCACACAGCTGCGTCCCGCCCCCAGACCCGCGGCCCTGCTCTGCACCGTGAGCACACAGACCCCCCCCCCCGCCGCGACACGCACCCTTATTCAGCATCTCGTCCGCCTCGTCCAGGACCAGCATCTTGATGGCGCGCGTCCTCAAGCTCCTGCGGCGGATCATGTCTGCGGAGTCAGGTTTCGGAAGGATCAGGCCTCGTGCTGCGAGGAAAGGGCTGGCCCTGTCAGCGGCCTCCCCCGCTCCCCACAGGCGGCCCGGTGCAGGCCCACGGAGCGCGGGCGAAGCCCTCACCAAAGACGCGCCCCGGCGTGCCAGCCACGACGTGCTGCCCGTAGTCCAGCTTGCGGATGTCCTCCCCGACGTTGGTGCCCCCGATGCAGGCGTGGCACTGCACGTTCATGTAGTCCCCCAGAGCGAGCAGGCCCTGGTGGGACACAGCGTCAGCACCGCTCCGATTCGAGACGGCCGCCAGGCCGTGTCTGCGCCCCAGTCCTCCTCCTGCTGCCCCCCCACTTTCTACAGTACAGGAAGTTAGCGCCAGAGGCTTCCAACTACGAAAGCGACACGGGGTCATCAGAGGAGAATCGGGGAACATATAAAACACACACCCTGCCCACCCAGCGACGTCACCAACACGCTGACGGCCAGCCTTCCACGGGGCTCGCGGTCAGTGGGCAAGCCGCCGCTCTAAGGCTGCAGAAAACTACTGGACCCGCACAAGCCACACTAGAAACGCCTTACGCAAACCAGCAATTCATGCGACATGTGACGATTTACGGCAGGACGACACGGCCCCCACAGCCACCTACCTTCTGGATCTGCACGGCCAGCTCTCTGGTCGGCGCCAGGATCAGAGCCTGGGTCTCACGGACCTGGTGGGGTAATTTGTCAGAAAACAGGCGCTTTAGGAGTCTCAAGGTAGACTGTGCTAGTTCAGACTCAGGCCTGTTTTAAGCATCCTCTCACGTCAACTGCAGATTCCGAACAGAGGGGAACCAACGTCCTGTTCCCGAGCCCGCAAACCCGGCACCCACAGCGTGTGCTGGTGAGCACGCGTGTTTGCAGACAGGGATCTCCACCCGTTCATGAAACCGCCCTGTCCAAACAAGAAGGGCTTTATGATGGAGTTGGACACCAGCGTGCACTTAGGGTCTCTCTGAGAACCTGAGTCGGCACCACGGAGACACGAGAGATGTGAACACCGCAGTGACAGGGGACAACGGGCTGTCCCCAGATGGAGCGGAGCAGCAGGTTACCTGGATGTCCAAACACTGGAGGACAGAAATGCTGAAGGTCGCCGTTTTGCCTGTGCCAGACTGAGACCTAGGAGAGACGGCACCGGTGAGTGGGACTGACACCCGGGGGCAGCATGGGCGGCTTCTCCCACACCGGCACCCCCGCCCCCAGACAGACCACACCTGAACTGCGAGCGGTGGGACGCAGGCAGGCGCCACCACTTTTTAGTCTCGGGGACGAAGACAACAGCTACGGCTGTTGTCTCAGGGGCTGACGGGGCAGCGGAATCTGACCCCAGCAGGCGGCAGCCCCTCCAGAAGCACGATCTGCACTGAACCCACCCTCTAGGTTGTGTGTGTGCGCGCGCGTGCGCATGTGTGTATTTGGTAAACGAGTCTTTAAAAATCAGGTGAATCAGGACTAAAGCTGTTGATAGTGTGTTACATACAATTCTACAGGCCAACCGGTAGGTGACAGAGCTGGCTGGAAAATGAAAGCCCTCTAGAACAGAGAGCACATGGACGCAGACAGACAGAACACCTGGGGCTGAGTCAAGGACACAGCTGGTAATGTACGAAAATGGAGAAAAACTGCCATCCCCACGTATCGGCCGCAGAGCTGACCCTCAACAACACGGGGTCAGCAGGGCGGGCTCCTGCACAGGAAACACCCACACACAGCTTTCCATGCCCGCCCCCCAACTGCTCCTGCCTGCTGTAGACCGGGAGTCTCACCACCGACCCCGGCACCTGCCAGTGAGCGTGTCCTGCACGTCACACACTAGCTCTGTGCAGTGAAGCAGCTGAAGGAAACATCATTGTGAGGAAGAAAAACACATTTACTCTCTCTACCGAAAAAACAACCCACGCATAGGTGGACTGGCACGAGGTCCCCATGCTGTTCGAGGGGCTGTGGACGCACTTCCCGACTGGCCTCTGGTCCCTCCCGCCCTCTGGTCCCGCCCGCCCCAGGCGAGCGGACTCACTGCGCGATGACGTCCCTCCCTTTGATGATCTGCTTGATGGCCCGCTGCTGGATGGCGGACGGCTTCTCGAACCCTGCAGCGAGACAGAGAGGGAGCTCTCACCTCGGGGCCAGCGCGCTTACGACCAGCGCTGTAAGTTCCTTGGTGAGAAATGAGATCTTTTCTAACCCCCACTGCACCCCACCCCGCTACACCCATGGCCAACGTGCTGAGCGCTCACGAAACAGCTGCCGCGTGAATGGGGCTGGAGCGGGTTTTCCCAACACACTTCACGGGCTGGGGTCTTATTCGCAGAGACTGAAGTTTCTGTTACAGGAACGCCCTTGGGGAATGCAGACCCCAGAGGTCCGAGGCGCATGTCAGCAGCGGTGCCCGGAGACAGCGGGGATACTCACTTTCCACCCCGGTTGTGCCGTAGTCTGACTATGTCACAAAAACCTACGTGTTCGTTTCCATTACTTTTTAAATTAAAAAGAGGAAAATCGATCCATCAGTGCCACAGTCACCACACTTTCCTGATAATCTGTGGCTGCACCCCCAGCCCTCTCTCAGGGAGCAGTCTAAGTCACCAAGGGATGAGGCAACTCTGAAGGAGGACAAGTATTTTCCAAGTAAACAAGTAAAACTTTATGTACAAAACCATCTTTTAATTATCTTTGATAGCCTTTTAGAATGTAGTACAATCTCCCACCTAACACAAAGCAAACAAAGCAGAGGACTTGAACCCCTGCCAAGGACCAAGCGCATGGACGGGAGACCACAGGGTCTCCGCGGGGAGGGCCTGGGTGCCCAGAGGCGACTGAGTGTCAGCCTGCCGACCAGGCCGAAGGGCTGGTTCTTCACCTCCCATCCCCGCAGTAACTCCTGTCCCAGTCCCAGGCCTTCTGCACAGGCACAGACCACTCCCGTGGGCACCCAGGGTGCCAACCTAGACAATCGCCTCCCCCAGGCCAGCGGGACGGCTCACAGGCCCCTTCAGCTCACCTCATCCAGGACCAAGCCCCAACTTTGCCTCCCTCAAGTGCTGCTCACCTACGCTGACTGCAGCATGACCTGCAGAGTCACCACCAACACCCAGCTGTTCAGTCACCCCCAGCACAGCCGGGTGGCACCACTCCAAGGCCACCGGTCACCTCTCCCCAGGACACCAGGCAAAAGCCTCCTAGCCCCGCCCTGTTTCCTCTGCAGCCTCACCTCCCCCCAAACCCACCAAAACCCCTGCAACTGTTGAACAAGACCCTCGTCAGCTTAAAGCCCTCCTCTGGCTTCCCAGGCATTTAGTAAGCACTGCATCACCTCGCGGGACGCGACGTAAGCTCTGGGGCCTGCTTCGCACTCCCAATGCATCCCTGGACTCCCGCGACAGCAGGCTCTGCTCCTGGGACGCACTCAGTGTCACCACAGTTTTCTCTTAACGGGCCCCTTAATCCCGACCGCAGGGCAAGTGTCACCCGTCCCGAGAACCCCCGCATCTCTTTGCTGTTTTAGCTTTCTTCTCCCCTCCGGGGCACGCTCGATTCCATGCTCCCGCTTCATTGTCTTCACAGCCGTCACCGCTGCCTGAAGCGACTTTTTCCCAGACGCAACTTAGGCTCTCCAGGGCACGAGCTGGTCTGGCTCACTGCTCAACCCCCGGTACCGAGAGCAGCGCCCGAGCCTCACAGCGGGAGATGCAAGACAGCGGTCCGCTGAATGAATGACTCCGAACGCCCGGAAGGCTGTGCATCCTTTGCGGGACCCGCACGTTGCTCCGAACCGAGGACAACACGCCGAAAACACGGACGCGGAGTGATGACGGTACGCTGGAGGGGGGTCGCCCACCAGCGGTCACTGCTCGGAGCCCCGCGATCTGGGCCCGGCCCTGCCCGCCCTCCACCCGGCTCGCGTCCGCTGGCCCGCGCCCCGCGCCCTCCCGGCCCCTGCCCACCAACCGTAGGCGTAGATGCCGCGCAGCAGGTCCTCCCGCAGGCCCATGGTGTCGAACGTGGGGGTCACGTCCACCTCCTCGCTGGTCTCGAATTCCACCTTGGTCATGTCCTCCTCTTTGAGCAGCCGCTTCCGCGCCGAGCCCGAATTCGCCATCGTGGCCGCGGCTGCCATGATCCCGAGTCGGCTGAAAGCGGAGCGCGCGCCGCGGTGAGAAGCGGAAGCAGGGCCCGGCACCGCGGCCGCCGCCAGGAACTGACGTCACTGCGCGCCGACGTGCGTACGAGCGGGCGTCCGAGCCGCTCCTCCAGAGGGGCGGGGAGTTCTCGTCACGTGAAAGGGGAAGGGGAGTTTGCCGCAGGAAAAGGGGCGGGCTGCGGAGTCTCTGGAGACACAAGCTCTCGCGGGATCTCGCGTGGGGGGGG
>PVJI01018418.1:0-33406 GCA_004026765.1 Micronycteris hirsuta | reverse complement strand
CATAAGACTGTCAGCGGATTTCTCAAAAGAGACCTTGCAGGCAAGAAGGGGCTGGAGAGAAGTATTCCAAGTCATGAAAGGCAAGGACCTACATCCAAGAATACTCTATCCAGCTAAACTCTCATTTAGAATAGAAGGGCAGATAAAGTGCTTCTCAGATAAGGTCAAGTTCAAGGAGTTCATCATCACCCAGCCTTTATTGTATGAAATGTTAAAGGGATTTATATAAGGTATGGAGGGATATCAGCAGGGGAGTGGTGGGGGAGGGGAGGAAGGGGCAGAGAAGAAGTAGCATAAATGGGAGGTAGAAAACAGACGGGGAGGTTGAGAATAGCATAGGAAATGTAGAAGCCAAAGAACTTATGTGTATGACCTATGGACAAAAACTAAAGGGTGGGGAATGTGGGGGTATGGGGATGGAGGGGAAGAAAGGGGGAAAAATGGGACAACTGTAATAGCATAATCAATAAAATATATTAAAAAAAAAAAAAAGACTGTCAGCTGATTTCTCAACACAAACTTTGCAGGCCAGAAGGGACCGGTAAGAAATATTAAAAGTGATGAAAAGCAAGGACCTACAACCAAGATTACTCTACCCAGCAAAACTATCATTTAGAATTTAAGGACATTTAAGAGTTTCCTAGACAAGGAAAAGCTAACGGAATTTATCACCACCAAACCAGTAATACATGAAATGTTAAAGTGTGTTCTTTAAGAAGAGGAGGAAAAAAATATAAAAAGTAGGAACAATAAGTACTGGCCCATGTGGCTCATTTGGTAGGAGTGACATCCCATAACCAGTAAGTTGCGGGTGCTATTCTCGGCCTGGGGACATGCTTAGGTTGTGAGTCCCCGGCCTTGGAACATGCTTAGGTTGTGAGTTCAATCCATGGTTTGGGTGCATTTGATCCCTATTTCAGACCCATAAGATCCTCAGTATGGGAAAGTATGGGGGACACCCAGTTGGTGCTTCTCCCTCACATTGATGTTTCTCTCCTCTCTTCCTCTGTCTCTAAAAGCAATGAAAAAAAGTCCTTGGGTGAGGATTAAAATATATATATATACACACATATATGTATACATATGAACAATAAAATGGCAATAATTACATATGTATCAACAAATGAATTTAAAAAACAGAATAAATGAAGGAGCAGAACAGAAACAGACTCATAGATACAGGGAACATTTTGACAGTTGCCAGATGGGATGGGGTTGGAATGAGAGAAAAAGGTAAAGGGATTAAGAGGTACACATTGGTCCCTGGCTGGTGTGGCTCAATGGATTGAGTGCTGGCCTATGAACCAAAGGATCTCTGGTTCGATTCCCAGTCAGGGCACATGCTTGGGTTGTGGGACGGGTCCCCAGTGAAGGGTGCACGAGAGGCAACCACACATTCATATTGATATTTCTCTCCCTCAATCCCTAAAAATAAATCTTTTTTTTTCTTTTTTTTTTTTTTTACAAAAAAGAAGTATATATTGGATGTTACAGAAGTCATGGGGATATAAAGTACAGCATAGGGAACATAGTCAATAATATTCTAGTAACTATGGTGTCAAATGGGTACTCAAGTTATCAGCATGCTCACTTTGTAAGTTATTTAATGTCTAATCAATGGGGTGCCCTCCTGAACCTAAAATAATATTGTATGTCAACTGTAATTGAAAAATAAAGAAATGACTTACCCTGGGCAGGTAGCTCAGTTGATTAGAGCATCATCTCAACATGCCAAGGTTGTGGGTTCGATCCCTGGTCAGGGCACCTACAAGAATCAACCAATGAATGTATAAATAAGCAGAACAAAAAAATAATAATAATTAAAAATTTTTTTAAATTTAAATTGAATAAGAAAGAAAATTGGCCAAAGACATGAACATATATTTCATCAAAGTGGATGACAGGCCCATGAAAAGATGTTCAACATCATTAGCTATTAGAGAAATGCAGATTAAAAACCACTGTAAGATATCATTATATTACAACAAGTTAAATTAAAAATAGTGTCAATACCAAAACTGACAAGGACATGGAGAAACTGGATTACTTATGTGTGGCAGCTGGGATGTGAGATGGTACAGCTATTCTGGAAAATAGTTTCACAGTTTCTTAAAATACTAAACATGCAACTACCTTGTGACCCAGCAATTGGACATTAATCCCAGAAAAATGAAATCTCAATATCCTCACAAAAACCTGTATATTGCTCTTCAAAGTAGCTTTATTTTTAATAGCTAAAAAGTAGAAACAACCAAAATGTTCCACAGTAGGTCAATGATTCAACAAAGTTTGATATATCTGTACCATAGAATACTACTCAGCAACAAAAAGGAATAAACTATTTATACAACTTGGATGGATTTCAAGGGCATTCTATTGACTGCAAAAAGGCTATCTCAAAAGGGCCATACTTGTATGATTCCTTATTATTATAATCTCACAATAACAATATAAATGCAGATGGAGGAGTCATTGCTTGCCAGGGATATATGGGTGGTAGGAGAACAGAGATGAGTGTGGCTATAAGTGGTGGTTAGAAATAGATCATTGTTCTAATAGAACATTTCTGTTCTTAATTGCAGTGGTGGCTACATGAATCTACATATGAGATAAAATGACAGAGAACTATACATACTTTATACCAGTATCAATTTCCTGATTTTGTTATTGTACTATTACATGTAATGTAACTATTAGAGGAAAAGGAGTGGAAGAGTACATAAGACCTCTCTTCTATTTTTGCAACTTCCTGAAATGTACCATTATTTCAGAATAACAAAACAAAAAATTAAGAGAAAAAATTCTTAGAATTGGAAAGACTATATGATCTGTCAAATTGTACTAAACTGAAGCATCTTACATAAAGTACATTTTGTAATTAAAGATGGGGAAGCCCGGTGGCGGGGGAGCCCTATAACGGCAGTTTTCCTAGCATAGAATCTTTTTTTTTTAAGGTTTTATTTATCTTTATTTATTTTTAGAGCAAGGGAAAGGGAGGAGAAGGTGCAGGAGAGAAATATCAATCAGCTGCCTCATGGAGGTTTCCATATGGGGACCTGGCCCACAACCCAGGCAGGTGCCCCCACTGGGAATTGAGCTGGTGACCCAACAGTTTGCAATCTGGCACTCAGTACTCTGAGCCACACTAGCTAGGACCCTAAAGTAGAGTTTTAAAGATGAAAATGAAGCAGTCAAAAGCAGGATATGCTGGCAGTGGTAACTCAGAAGATAAATTTTTAAGTTGTGGAAGTTTGGAGTTTTTTTCTTTCAACTTTCGTCTTTATAGTTTCATTAGCTAAAATAGATATTTCCTTCTTTACTTTTTAATATGTATTAGTAAGTAGATACATAGTATATCTTAGAAAAGGTAAGTTATTGAGACAGGGAGAGGATTGAGGGAGACACACAGGGACTGGTTAACTTAACTGCACATACTGTAGCATTTGGTGCCATTTGAGCATCGTACCATTTAGTTATCAAATATGTTATTATTACCTAAGCCTTTTCATATTTTATATTTTAAATATAGGATGTAAATAAACCAAGATATTGATAATATACTGCATTGTGGTCATCTTAAACTAAATAAAGTGGCATTCAATTTGATGGGTTTTTTATATTCATATAATCAAAACTCCCTGAAAATTTTACATATGTAGTCCAAATAGAGGATTCTCATTGTCTTATAAGGCTAGCTAATTCTGTTATTAAGAAGTTCATTAGGAGGTACTACCTGTTTTTGAAACAAAAAAATCCATCTTAAGTCTTTGTGTTTCATTTTTAAAAATAATGTATTCTCTCAAATAAATGAGGAGTATTAATTGCAATGGTAACTTTTGTCACCATTCCAGGGGAATCAAAGAAGAAATCTAGAATCTACAGTGTCTCAGATTGAGAAAGAGAAAATGTTGCTACAGCACAGAGTTAATGAGTACCAAAGAAAAGCAGAACAGGAAAATGAAAAGAGGAGAAATGTAGAAAATGAAGGTAAATTGTCACTTTTGAAAAACGCTGGAATTTCTAACACTATCATTGAGGTCTTTGTCATGAGGTTTTCTTAAATTTAGTGCCTGTGATATGTTTTTAAAACCCTAAGACACTTCCTGAGTTAAATACCCATGTCCCAAGATAAATATATAACATATTAAAGTCAGTACTAATGTTTTAGGTAGTGATTTTTATTGTTATGTGCTTGTTAGAATCTCCTGGAAAGCTTTAAGGAATACTGATAACATAAACTCCAGAGATTCTAATTTAATTAATCTAGACATGTGGCCTGAAGATTGGTATTTTTATTAAGTTCTCTAGGCACTTCTAACAAGTAGCCATATTAGAGACTCCTGAACTAGAATTTCATATGTTTAATGTTTGTGTTATAAATGCTTTTAAAATAGCTTTCTATACCCTTTTATTCAGTAATTTCACTTCCAATAATTTTTATATACACACTTATACACACATGCACTCTGATGTAGAAACAGGGCTATTCATTGTAGCAATTTTTAAAATGGAAAAACATAAACATAAGAGTAATCAGTGATACAGTAAATTTTGTTACGCTTATATCATAGAATACTGTGCATCTTATAAAAGAATAAAGCATCTCCTTGTGTTATAAAAGAATCTCTGCAATGTATCTTTAAGTGAAAAAAATACAGATTGTTTAAAACAAAAGTGCTTGTCTGTATAGCTTAGATATGCATGTGAAAACATATTACATGTGTTTTTATATGTTAGGATGTGGATACATAGACTATTTTAGGAAGATATACAAGAAACTAGTAATACTTGTGGCTGGGGAGGAGAGCGATAGGGACTAGGAGACATTGGAGTATACCATTTGATACCTTTGGAGTTTTGAACAATTTTAAAAAGACTGAATTATTCAAAGATTTGTACTGATCAAACATAATATTAAAACTAGTTCCATAACATTTCATTAATAAATTGACTTTATTAAGGGGATAAAAGAATTTGAAATACTGTAACAGTTGAAAAATGTCTATTTTTACATTCTGTATTATAAAACAATCCTCTACTTTATGAGGCATTTAAAAAGTAAGTACTTCTAAGGTGGGATTTCACTTTAGGGGTGGACCTGCTGTAGCTGATTACTAGGGCCTAAGACTAAATTTCATTTTTTTAATGGATTTATATGTTTCTTTCATGAAAACTTTGTAATTTCTACATGTTACTACTTTATTTACTAGTTTCTACATTAAAGGATCAGTTGGAAGACTTAAAGAAAGTAAGTCAGAATTCACAGCTTGCTAGTGAGAAGCTGGCACAATTACAAAAGCAGGTAAGTTTTTGGAATGTGATTTTTTTTTAATTATAATTAATTGATAAGTTTGATTGTAATTTGGTCAAAAAACTATTATCTTGTTCTTTTTTTAAAATAGCTGGAAGAAGCCAATGACTTGCTTAGGACAGAATCAGACACAGCTGTAAGATTAAGGAAGAGTCACACAGAGATGAGCAAGTCAGTTAGTCAGCTAGAGTCCCTCAACAGAGAATTGCAGGAGAGAAATAGAATTTTAGAGAATTCCAGATCACAAACGGACAAGGAGTATTACCAGCTGCAAGCTGCATTAGAAGCTGAACGAAGAGACAGAGGTCATGATTCTGAGATGATTGGAGACCTTCAAGGTAATATTACTTACTGTGATAAAATATACATAATGTAAAATTTACTCTTTTATCCATCTTTAAGTGCATGGTTCATTGGCATAAAGTACTTACATACTGTTCTGCAATCATCATGATTATCCATCTGCAGAACTGTTTTTTATCCCAAATTAAAATTCTGTACCCTTTAAACAGTAGCTCCCCATTATTAACTCCTCCCATCCTCTAGTAAATGTCATCCTACTTTATGTCTCTGTGAATTTGGCTACTGTAAAAGTAGAATCATGCAGTATTTGTCTTTTTGTGTCTGTCTTGTTCCACTTAGCATAATGTCTTCAAAATGCATCCATGCTGTAGCATGTATCAGAATTTCCTTTCTTTTTAAGGCTGAAATATATTCCATTGTATGTATATAAGACATTTTGTAATAGAAGCACTAGGACATTGTAGTGGTGCCGAAAAACATAAAGTTTACCATCTCAGTTCTTTTTAGCTGTAAGGTAATGTATAGTTTATCATATTGCCCTCATAAAGAAATTTCCTTGGCGAAACCAGAAATGGTTAGCAGTTTTCCTCTTTCAGTATAATGCCTGCATTTGTATCACACCTGTAATTTCTTTACTCTCATGGGCACCCCTGTGAGGTAGGTAATGTGGATATTTTTAATTTTACAGCCAGATTAGTGAAAATGTAACTTTAAACATGCCTAATCCACAAAAGTCTAACTCAGAGTTGGACTAACACAGGCTGAGAGGATTATTACTATTAAAACCTGGGAATTTCATCATGTATTGTTGGTAGAAATAGAAACTCAATTGCAAAAGTGGAATCCCATTACAAATAAAGAATTAAGTACTTGGGAAAGGTAGCCCTAGAGATATCAGCAGTCTTTATGAGTCTAAAACAAATTGAGTATAACAGTGAATAAGGGAACAATTTTATAATGGTAATAAAATTTAGTTTGTTTTCAAAAAGATGCTTGGTTCTACCCACTTCTCATATATTTTTCTATTTTATATTCCTGTTAGCAACAGCATCTGTATTAACTAATCAAACAGATATGCATGGAAGTTGCCAGAACTCTCAGGGGAAAATTGGGGGTGGGGTGGTCCATTTTAACCTTAGTCACAGGATGGGAACATAGTTTGGGGTCTCATGGGGCTTGATGATTAGCTATAATTCTGTAGAGAGAGGTCAGGGTCAGTTTTTGTGACTGTGGAAACGGAAATTAAGATCTCCCGTTGGTTCTTAGCTGAGGAGTGTTGTGCAGTCTTATTTCTAGCCTTAAAATAGATCTAAATATAATCAAGAAAGGAACCTCATTATTTAGATTAGAAAAGCCTTTTTACATTGCTTTTCTAGGACTTTTTATATATAACCTAACTGTGAAAGTCACTTCATCTGCTTTCATTATAAACCAAAGAGACTAGAATAGGTGACCCTCTATAAATCCTTCCAATTATAAAATTCTTAAAGTCTGTGATCTTCCAGTTATGACTGAGGTTTGGAGTGCTTGCCTTAAAGAAAGAGACCATTATCTATGTGTTCATCAATAATAGTTTTCATTGAATCTATTTTTTAGATATTGGTAAAGTAAAAGAAAAATTCATGGCATGATTTAGTGTTGAGGTTTATCCTTTTTCAGTGCTTCCCTTGAGGTTTAATTTTTAATTTACATCTGAATCAAAGCTCACATGTATTCAAAAATACACAACTTATATGAGCCTCAGCATACATACAAAGGTGTATTTGGTTAAAAAACCAAATTTTATATTAATCTTTTATGGTCTTTAAGAAATTTCAGGTGCCTCAGGTATAAATTTCTTGTAGTCTAGGAACTGGGATTCTGGAAGAGTCAGGATTATTTCCTAATTCAGTGTCCTTCATGTATACCACTGGGCAGAAACATTTTCATGTGTATGGAAAATGATTTCCCAAATATAATTGGATAGTAAATATTTTAGGCTTTGTGGGCCTTACGTGATCTCTGTTACATATTATTCTTTTTCACCTTTTACAATCCTTTAAAAATGGGAAAAAAATAAAAACCAAAACATTTTTAGCTTCACGTCTATAGAGAAATAGACAGTGAGCCTGGAGCTTGTCAGCACCTGGACCAGTGTAGGCTGCTGTTACAGACAAAATTAGCTTCCAAAAGTCCAGGCCATAGAGGCTTAAACAAAGTGAATGAACAAAGATCAAAATGTCATGGAGGAATGAAAATTTTAACTGAAATAATAAACTCTCCATCTAGTAAATTTATCTGTGATTCTTCAGATTAAAATGCAAAAAGACAAATTTTTGACTTCCAGCCCAGATGGAGGTATAGGTAGACATGCTTCACCTCCTCACACAACCATAGGAAGGACCACTACTAATCTCAAAACAAAATACAACCAGAACTGCCAGAAAATCAAACTGTATGGAAGTCCGACAACCAAGGATTTAACTAAGAAATAGTCATCCAGATGGGTAGGAGGGGCGGAGATAGGGAGCCAGCGGGAGAGGACACAGTGAGGGGGCGACAGCAAGGTGGTGGTGGCCGGTGGAAAGGGCAGTCCCACATTCATGTGTGGTGGATAAAACCAGGGGGGACACCTGGGGAGTGAGCCATCCCAGCGCCCAGCTAGACCATGCAGCCCAGGGTTCCAGGACCCAGAAAATAATGCCTCATAACTTCTGGCTGTAAAAACCAGTGGGGGTTGGGGTAGTGGAAGAAACTGCTGGTCTCTCAGAAGAGTCTGTTTAAATGACCCACACGGCCCTGGAACATATGCAAACCCACCCACTCTGGTATTCAGCACCAGGGCAGCAGGTAGAAAGGGCACCAGTCACATACAAGATGTGGAGGAAGTGACTGGAAACAGAGCAAGAGTCAAACAAGCAGCATTTTTCCCTCTCCCACCCTCCCCCACATACAGCACTACAAAGAGGCAAAGTGAGCTGTCGCACCCTGGCAAATACCTAAGGCTTCCTCCCCTTACGACATAACAGGTATGCCAAGCATGGGAATCAAAGCAGCTCTACCTAATACACAGAAGCAAACACAGGTAGGCTGCCAAATTCAGGAGACAAAGAAACACGGCCCAAATAAAAGAACAGATCAAAACTCCAGAAAAACAACTAAGCGAAACAGAGATAGCCAACCTATCAGATACAGAGTTCAAAACACACTGGTGGTAAGGATGCTTAAGAGATCTCATTGAGTACAGCAAACTAATAAGGGAAGAAATGAAGGCTACACTAAGTGAAATAAAGAAAAATCCGCGGGGAACCAACAGTGAAGGGAAGGAAGCTAAGGTTTAAATCAGTGATTTGGAGCATAAAGAAATAAAGTCAACCAGTACAGAATGAAGAAACAAGAATTCAAAAACATGAAGAGAAAATAAGACTTGAGGACATTTCCAAATGTGCCAACATCCAAATCATAGGGATGCCAAAAGGGGAAGAGGGACAGCAAGAAATTGAAAATTTATTTGAAAAAATAATGAAAGAAATCTTCCCTAATTTGGAAAAGGAAATAGACAAGTCCAAGCAGCACAGAGAGTCCCAAACAAGTTGGACCCAAAGAGGGGAACACCAAGACACATCATAATTAAAATGCCAAAGGTTAAAGAGAGAATCTTAGCCCAGCTGGTGTAGCTTGGTGGATTGAGCGCGGGCTGGGAACCAGAGGGTCCTGGTTCGATTCCCAGTTGGGGCACATGCCTGGGTTGCGGGCCAGGTCCCCAATGAGGGCCATGTGAGAGGCAACCGTACATTGCTCTTTCTCCCTCCCTTCTCTCTCTGAAAATAAATAAATAAAATCTTTAAAAAAAAAAAAAGAGCATCTTAGAAGCAACAAAAGGAGAGAGTTATCTACAAAGGAGTTCCCATAGACTATCAGCTGATTTCTTGAAACCTCATAGGTAAGAAGGGAAGTATTCACAGTCTTGAAAGGCAAGGACCTACGGCCAAGATTACTCTATCCAGCAAAGCTATCATTTAGAATGGAAAGGCAGATACAGTGCTCCCAGGTAAGGTAAAGCTAAAGGAGTTCATCATCACCAAGTCCTTATTTGAAATGTAAAGGGATTTATTTAAGACAAGATCAAAACTATGAACAGTAAAATGACAGCAAACTCGTTACCATAAACAACTGAATCTAAAAAACAAACAAGCAAACAACTAGAACAGGAATAGAATCAGAAATGGAGATCACTTGGAGGATTATCAGCAGGGAAGGGGAAGGGGGAAAATGGGGGTAAAGGTACAGAGATTAAGAAGCATAATTGGTAGGTATAAAATTAGACAGGGAGAGGTTAAGAACAGTATGGGAAATGGAGAAGCCAAAAAACTTACATGCACGACCCATGGACATGAACTAAGGGGGAAGGTTGCTGGAGAGAAGGGGAGTACCAGGCAGAAGGGGACAAATGGGAAAAAATTGGGACAATTGTAATAGCATAATCAATAAAATATACTTAAAAAAGACAATTGTTCTAAAATAACCATTTAAAACATCTTTTTAATCCGTTGTTTAGTTGGTTTCTTTAACTTTTTATTTGGGAAAATTTCAGTCCTATACCATAGGAGAATACTATAATGACCCCCTAGGTACCTATTGTGCAGCTTCAGTAATCTTCATCTAGCAGCCAGTCATGTTTTATTTAAACCCCCACTCCTTTTCCCAATCATCCAACACTGAATTATTTTGAAGCAAATCACGGGTACCTCGTTGTTTAATTTGTAAATATTTCAGTATATCTTAAAGATAATGAATTCTCTTTTTTAAAGATGATCAAAATTTTATTATCAAACCAAGAAAACAATTATTATTTAATATTGTACTATCTAGCATTGTAACATCTAGTCAATACTCAGATTCTTCCAGTAGTCCCATGTTTTTGTTGCTTTTGTGTTTTGCTTGAATTAGGCTCCAGTTAAAATTTACACATTGCATTTATAATATGTCCCTTAAGTTCTTTTTTAAATCTATAGGTTCCCCCTCCCTTTTTTGTTTGTATTTGCTGTTGGTTGAAGAAAAAAGGGTTCTTTTTGTTCTCTTGAACATCTCTTGTTCTGAATTTTGCTGATTCCATCAATTAACATATTCCTGTGTCCCTTGTTGTACTTTAAATTGGTATTTCTGGAGGCTTGATCTATTTCAGGTATTTCAGGTAGGACTTTGGTAAGAATACTTGTAAGACATTTATATACCAGGATGTACTTAAAGTCTGGCTCTCTCTTTTTGTGTTATTACAAGCCATTGATGATCATTGCCTAGATCCTTTATTTCTTTAGGAGTTTGCAGTGTTAATGATCTATTTTTTCCATTCTTCATTCCTTCATGAACTGGAATACTACATAAACATTTTTCCCAATATAGTTACCTGGAAGTACAGCTTATAAAAGAAAGTCAAGTTAAACACTTGATTCTTTTCTTTTCCTTTAATATTTTTCAGAACAGTAAGTTATTTCCCCAGCATACTCTAAAGGTAACCAGTGACTTTTAAAAATATATTTATGAACTTAACAAATTTTAATATATTTAATATATTGTCTCATGGCAGTATTCTTATGGATTCTCATTTGTGGCTAGAGAGAATCTCTTCAAGTTTAGATGGTGTCCTAGTAGCCCTGGATGGCATCTTTTCTTTTTGGTATGCACAATATTTTTTCCGAGGTCATTTTCTATCCCAGACCTGGAATTACCCATTACTAAGGAACCCTAGTTCTTTTTATGGCATATGGCATTCAGAGACTGTAACCTGGATGCTGTGGGTACTCACTGCTATTGTATTGATAGATGTTTATAGGACTTTTTAATGGACAAAGGTAGGAAATACTTGTTTTTCATCGTAATTGCAAATTTCTTAATTTAGTGTATTATAAATAGAAACTATTTCGTACCAGGTATCTACCTGAAATTTTTTCTGGCTTTGCATAATGCATTCATAGCTGTTAATTGGGGCATTTGAGAATTTGTAGGTTTTTTGCTTAATATATTTGAATTTGTATTTTGGAAGAAAAATAATCAGTTTTCTGATCAGTCAGTTTTCTGAGATGCCATTTATTCCTTCTCTCTTTAATCTTTTTAATGTGTTTTAAAAGTTACCACTCTGCCCTGGCCGGTGTGGCTCAGTTGGTTGGTACATTGTTTTGTGAACTGGTAGGTCATGGGTTTGATTCCCAATCAGGGCATATGCCTAGGTTACAGGTTTGGTCCCCAGTTGTGTCGCATATGAGGGGCAGCTGATCAGTGTTTCTCACATGCATGTTTCTCTCCCTCTCTTTCCCCTTCTTTTCTCTTCTCTCAAAAAATCAATGAGCATGAGGCCCTGGCTGGTGTAGCTCAGTGAATTGAGCGCGGGCTGGGAACCAAGCGGTCCCGGTTCGATTCCCAGTCAGGGCACATGCCTGGGTTGCCGGCCAGGTCCCGGTGAGGGCCATGTGAGCGGCAACCATACATTACTGTTTTTCTCCCTCTCTTTCTCCCTCCCTTCCCCTCTCTCTAAATATAAATAAAAATAAAATCTTTAAACAAAAAAAAATCAATGAGCATGTCCTTGAGTGAGGAACTTTTTAAAAAGTTACTCCTGTGATTTTTGGCTTTTTTTTCTCCTAGCCCCCTTGTATTTCTAATAACTTTTGCTCTGTGTATTTTTTATTGAGGTGAAATCCATATAACAAAAACTTAACCATTTAAAAGTGGACAGTTCAGCTAAGGCCAGTGTGGCTCAGTTGGAGTGTTGTCCCGTAACAGAAGCATTGCAGGTTCGATCTCTGGTTGGTGCACATGCAGAAGCAACCTACCAGTATTTCTCTCTCACATAGGTGTTTCTCTTTCTTCCTTCCTGTGTCCTTTTGTCTCTAAAAAGTAGTGAAAAGAAAATATCCTCTGGTGAGGATTTTTTAAGTGTACAGTTCAGTGGCATTTAGTACATTTACAGTGTTCTGCAGTCACCTCCTATATTTGATTTCAAATATTTTTATTTGAAAAGAAACCCTTGTACCCATTAACCTGTTCTTCCCTATATCCCCCCCTCCCTAGCCCCTGGCAACCAGTCTCATTTCTATCACTGAATTTATCTGTCATGGATATTTCATATAAATGACAGCATCCAGTATGTGAACTTTTGTGTTGCGCTTCTTTCACTTGGCACATTTTTTTAAGATTCATTCCATGTCGTAGCATGTATCCGTATTTCATTTATGACTAATTGTTGCATGTATATACCATATTTTGTTTAGCCATTCATCTATTGAGGAACATTGAGTGATTTCCTCCTTTTGGCAGTTGCGAATAACACTGCTGTGAACAGTTAGGTACAAGGATTTTTTTTGGAGTATCTGTTTTCAAATCTTTTCGTTCTCTCTTGGTTCTAGAAGTAGAATTGCTCAGTCATATAATAATTTTTGTTTAACTTTTGAGGAACATCCAAACTATTACCACAATGCCTGCACTATTTTACTTTCCCACCAGCAATGTGGAAGGTTCTAGTTTCTCCATGTCCTTGCCAATGCTTTATATTTAACCATTTTTAGTCATAGCCACCCTAATGGTTGTGTAATGGTGTCTCATTGTGGTTTTGATTTTCATTTTCCTAATGACTAATGATGCTGAGCATCTTTTCATGTGCTTATCGGCCATTCGTACATCCTTTTTGGAAAAGTATCTATTCATGTCCTTTATCCATTTTTAATTGGGTTGTTGACTTTTAGAGTCTAACCCTAAACCTTACCAAATACATGATTTGCTTAATATTTACTTCCATTCTTTATGTTGTCTTTTTTTTACTTTGTTGATAATGTCATAGCACTTAAGTCCAGCTTATCTATTTTGCTCATGCTTTTGGTGTTATGTCACAGAATACATTGTCAAATCCAAGATGATGAAGATTTTACCCCATGTGTTCTAAAATTTTTATGGTTTTAGCGCTTATATTTAGGTCTCTGACCTGTGTTGAGTTAATTTTTGTATATGCTATGATGCAGGGGTCCAGTTATTCTTTTGCATGTAGATATCTAGTTGTCCCAGTATTATTTGTTGAGGAGACTATTTTCCCCCATGGAATGGTTTTGTCATCCTTGTTGAAAAATCAGTTGGCCGTGGATACATGGGTTTGGTTTTGGGTTCTCAATTCTATTCCATTATTCCAAAATATCAGTACCACACTGTTTTGATCACTGTAGCTTTATAGCAAATTTTGAAACAGGGAAGTTTGAGTTCTACATGTTTGTTGTTCTTTTCCAATATCATTTTAACTACTCAGGAGTCCTTATACTTTCATATAATTTGAGGATCTGGTTTTCTATTTCTACATAAAAGATCTGTGGAATTTTGATAGGGATTGCAGAGCTCTTTGGGCAGTATTGCCATCTTAACATATTAAGTCTTCCAGTCCATAGACACGTGCTATATTCCAGTCCATGGACACATTCATTTATTTAGGACTTTTTAAATTTCATTTCAGCAGTTTTTTTATAGTGCACTGTACAAATCTTACACCTCCTTGGTTAAATTATTTTTATGTATTTTATTCTTTTAAATGTTCCCATAAGTGAAATCATTTTAATTTTATTTTTGTATTGTTCATTGAGTATATTAGTTGTGGGTAGTTCATAGATACCCTGCTTTGTTTATATTTAATTCAGTATTGCTTGGTATGTTAAGGTTTCATGACTTATGTCATCTTACTGGATTAGAATTGTATTATTAAAAGTGATATTAAATACATCTGACCTTAAGGGTTTTTTCCCTTACTTTGCTTTTTCCTGTTATTTGTTGCACATTCATTTATTTTCAGTTTTTGTGTGTAGTTGGTGGGCCTCATATTTAGGTTGTAGATTTCATATTTGGGACTATAAACATGTTTAGATTTTTTAAGTGGTTTTTTTTGTTGTTGTTGAAACTTAACACATATGCGCATATTAAAATAAATAAAAAATATACATCTGAAGAAATTTTTAGAACTTGAAAAGACATGCATAAAAGAATTGTGATTATGAAACTGAACATTGCGAGCAACCTAGAAGTACCCCTGTGCTTCCTCTTAGTCGCTAACCCCCTTCTCCTAAAATAATCATTGTTCTGACTACTAATACTATAAATCAGTTCTGCTTGTTTTTTAACTTTTTATAAATGGAATCATGTAGTAAATATTCCTTTGTGTCTGTTTTATTTCATTCACCATTATGTTTATGAAGTTCATCCCTTTGTTGTATATGGCAATAGTTTATTTCTCCTTGCTGTATAGTATTCCATTGTTATATATAACCACTGCAATCATTCTGTGACAAATGGCTATTCTGATTATTATCTTTTGGGGGCTGTTGTGGATAGTGCTGATAAAAACTTTCTTGAACATACTTTTTTGGTAATCATACATATAGTTCCTGATGGTATACACCTTGGAGTGGCAGAGCCATTGAGTATATGTATATTTGACTTTAGTAAGTACTTTCCAGTATTTCAAAGTAGCCGCACCAGTTTACATTCATCAGCACTGAATGTAAGAGTTTTAGTTGTTCCACGTCCTCAGCAAGGAAAATACTTATCCCAGCTAACTTTTGTCTGTCTTTTTTTTATTTTATTTTATTTTTATTTGATTTTTGTAAGTCTTAATGGTGCCTGATAATATTTTCTTGTAGGTTAATTTGTATTTCCCTGGTGTCTAAGATTGAGCAACTTGCTATATTTACTGTCAGTTTGTAATGTGTCCGTTTTTATTGGATTCCTTGACTCTTATTGGTTTATATGACTCCTAGATATTAGTCCTTTATCAAATATTTATATTATATTGTCCTTTCCCACTCTGTGGTTTGCCTTTTCACACTTTAATGTTGTCTGTCAGTGAGCATAATGGGTTATTTTTCTTACTTATTTTTTAAATCCTCACCTAAGGATATGTTTTTATTGATTTGAGAGAGAGAGAGAGAAACATTGATTGATTGCCTCCCTTATGCACCCCAAGCAGAGATCAAACCCTCAACCTAGATAAGGGTTGAACCAACAACCTTTGGTGTACAGGATGACACTCCAACTAACTGACCAACTTGTCCAGGGCCCCTTTTCTTATTTTTAATTTAGTCCAATTTGTTTTAGTTTTCTTTTGTGATTAGTGCTGTAATTAGTGTGGCCTATTAAATTTCTTGGTTAAGTTATGAAGATAATGGTCCCTATTTCTAGAAGTTTTAATACATTTAGGTTATGGTTCTTTTTTCTTTCATTGTATTTTTGTGCATTTTTGTATGTAAAGCTTCTACACTGTCATGTAATGCACAGACAAGTTAGCTTCCTCCTAGCATATTTTTTAAAATAGAATAAATGAGGAACATGAACTATATTTTATTTAGTATGTCTTACATGGGGTTATTAAAAGTCTGTAATGATTTCAACTCATATTTTCATTACTTTGTCTTAGTTGTTTTAAAGATTTTATTATTCATTTCTGGAGAGAGGAGAAGAGAGGGAGAACAAGAGGCAGAGAAACATCAATGTGCAGTTGCCTCTTGAGCAACCCCGATACCTGGCTCACAACCCACGCATGTGTGCTGACTGGGAATCAAACCAGTGACCGTTTGGTTCACAGGCTAGCACTCAGTCCACTGAGCCACACCAGCCAGGGCTCATTACTTTGTCTTATTTTGGAGTTGTTTTATATAAACTTCATGAAAAATTTAGTTTAATCTGAATATACTAATTTTGTATGGATTTTTAAAATATATACTGTGAGAAGAGGAAAAGACATTTTTTAATACCACTTTAACCTTTAAACATCTTGCCACTTTTGCTTTCTCTCTCTCCATACAAACACATACACACACTCTTCATATTTTTGCTCAATCATTTGAAAGAAACTGGCAGCTGTTTCTTTCTCTTACATGGACAAATGCCATGATTGTATGTGCGTGTGTGTGTGGATAAAACTGTTCCATTGCTGTCTAGCAGATAAGCATTTTCAGGTGCCAAAGATTTAATATTCATTTGTTCATTAAAGAACTACTTAAGACACATTAAAATACAGGAAGCAGGCAGAGCAAAGACTTAGGCAAGTACAAGTTAAACACTGAACTTGAAGAAGGACAAAATTTTTTCTGGTCCCTTATTTCCCTGCCAAGTCCTAGGCCACTTTGTGGTTTTTTTGTTCTGATTCTTTGTTTTTTTAACATTTTATTTATTTTTAGAGAGAGAGGAAGGGAGAGGGAGAGAAACATCAATGTGCAAGGAAAACATAGATAGGTTGTCTCTCGCTCGTCCTGAACCAGGGACCTGGCCCACAACCCAGGCATGTGCCCTGACCTGTAATCAAACCTGTGACCTTTCGGTTCACAGGACAACAACCAGCCCACTGAGCCACAGCAGTCAGGGCCTAGGCCAGTTTGAATCACAAAGTAAGAAAATAGATTCTGGCTTTTGAACTAGACCATACAATAATAATCATTTTTGTTAAATTGGATATGTATTAAATTTGTGTTTTAAATACTTATGCATTAAAAACCTTAACACCCTAAAGCATGTTGTGAGGATATTACTAAGTATGAATTGATGCTGTTGCATGGTGTGAGCCTTAATTGGGTTAAAACTAAGCTTTGTCAGAATGTTTGAATTCCTTAAAACTTAGTTTTCTATAAAAATGGAGTTTGGCTCCATTAAGTTGAAGAGTGATTAAACACTTTCAGAATGTCCGGCACCTAAAAAGCATTTAAATACTTGCCTTAATTAGCTAAAGTATCTAAATCTTAACATCATAGAAAGAGCACTGAATAGACTCAGATCTGATTTCTGGACCAAGCTCAAGCTCCATCTCTTTGACCATTTGTGAAATAAAGAATATGTACTAGATAATCTCCATTTAGCATTAACATTTTTTATTGTATATTGTAGTTACTGTATATACTACCAAGAAAACAATTTAACCTGATCAGGAAATTTAAAACGTTTTTTTTATATCAATGGTGATGCAGAACAAAAAGACCTGTTTTAATGACTAACTTGAACTTTTTCTCACTTGATAGCACGAATTACATCTTTACAAGAGGAGGTGAAGCATCTCAAACATAATCTTGAAAGAGTAGAAGGAGAAAGAAAAGAGGCTCAGGAAATGCTTAATCATTCAGAAAAGGTAAATGGTTTAACATTACCAATTATGAGATAGTATTTACTAGTTACCAAATATTATAAGGTGGTTTTATAAAATAGCATTCATTCCTAATATTTATATATTATGTTTCTAAAAATTTTATGGTTGATCATTTGGTTGTATGGGGCTGGTGTATGTGTCCTAATTAGGTCTTTTCATTGTATCATTTTTGTTTTTACCCTTGAAGGTATTTGTTTTTACCCTTGTATGATATTATCTGATCACAAATTGCTTTGGTTTGAAAATACATTTTCATACAGAATTTTTTTCCATTTTTCTGTACATGGCTATGATGAAGGTGCTTAGCCTTATTACTATCCTTATGAAAAAGGAAAACAAAGGATCATGTGTACTTTTTTCCATTTTCTTGGTAGGAATTAGCAAAATATAGAATGCACAGTGATTGGCCTTTACATGTAGAATTTTCTTAATCAGAAATATCATTGGTTATCCTCTGCTCCTACCTTGCTTTAAAAACGGATTTAAATAGATAATATGCAGATCTAGCTGTCACTTTTTTGATGCCTCACTGAAATGTTGCAGGTTTACTAGATCCTCAGATAAATGATGAGAAAATCTACCAGTTATCTTGTCCTATGTACATGTTTTGTGACAAGCAAAGTGGATTTTTGATGTCTAAGCCTGGTGTAAATGTAGAAATAGAATGAAAGAAGGAAGAGTAGAAGAATCACCCAAACAGAAATGAAATGCATTTTGACTTGACCTTTCATCAAAGCAACATGAATCTTGGTACAGATACAAATGTAGATAAAGATGACTTATTTTTTTAAAAAGTGGTAGCAAAATTATTTTATGATTTGAAGAATTGTCCTATGTATTTCTGATCCTAGCAGTTAGCCCTTCTAATGTAATCGCCACTGCAATCTTGCCCTGCCATCAGCCATAGCTAATGATTCTAATGGGAAGGGCCCATGTTGGGGGTAAAGAAAATGGGGTGACATTTTACTTTTAAGTTTGTATGATGTGAAATATATAAGAAAGTTTAAAAAATAAACTTAAGTCCTGAATAAAAATATTTCATAAAAGCGATGTCACATTTCAGGCCAATTGATTCATATATTATTTCTTGTGGGATATTAAATAATATAAGATTTAATAATGTGTCTTTTGAATAGTATGTTATATGACTCTCAATCTTCTTTTACAGGAAAAGAATAATTTAGAGATAGATTTAAACTATAAGCTTAAATCATTACAACAACGGTTAGAACAAGAGGTAAATGAACATAAAGTAACCAAAGCTCGTTTAACTGACAAACATCAATCCATTGAAGAGGCAAAGTCTGTTGCAATGTATGGTAAGTGTTAATGTTTTTTACATGATTAGTTTTTAAATAATACCTACAAAAATTTTGATTTTGATCAAAATTTTACTTTATAGTAGTACAAATTCTTAAAAATTACAAATAATGATCTAGGAGGAGGACATCATCTACCTTTTTTTCTGGATACCTTTTTATTTATTTATTTTTAAATTCTTCCTCAAGGGTACATTTATTGATTTTAGAGAGAGGAAGAGAAGGGGAGAGAGAAACAGAAGCATCTATGTGAGAAAGACATCAATCGCTACCTCCTGTACATGCCCCAGCTGGGGATCGAACCCACAACATTTCAGTGCAAGGGACAATGCTCCAACCAACTGAGCCACATCAGCCAGGGCAGGATACCTTCCTTTTTTTTTAAATTCTATAATTATCCCTTTATTAAGAAATTTTTTTAGTTATTTTTTTATTGTTGTTCAGGTACAGTTGTCCCACCTTTTTCCCCATTGCTCTCCCCTATCCCGTCCTCCCCTACTCCCACAGTCAACCCACCCCTCGTTGTCCATGCCCGTGAGTCCTCTATTCAAGTTCCTTTACGTGCCCCTTCCCATGCTTTCCCCTGTTATCTGTCCCCCACTCCAGTCAGTGTCAGTTTGTTCTTTATTTCCATGTCTCTGGTTTGTTTGTTTTGTTCATTTTTATCAAATAACAATTTTACCTTCTAGTTTCCTCCCTCTCCCACCCTTTACTACCCTCAACTCCCTATAAAAGTCAGTGGAATTGCTCTTTTTTCCCAGTTTTTCAGTTCATTTTCTTACCAATTCATTCTGGAACTTATTGTCTGTTAATTCATCTGCTTTCCTGCTTTGTACCCTCATTTTCCTCATTTCTCTGTTATTCCACTTTATTAGCCCTCTAAACACAACCTTAGATCAGATCAACCAGCCACTCTCTTCATTTTATATAGTTCTTCAGATGGGTGTCAGTCCACTGCATTATCTCACTGCAGTTGAGCTGTCATTTTTTTAAATATATCATTCATGAGTTCCTTCTCTTATTTCTCTTCTCAAGCTTCCTATGACATTTCTTTATTACTCCATTTTTAGGTGAATGTTTCTCCTATTTCAAAAAGAAATTATGAAAGCATAGGTTTAACTTTCGTAAAATCTAGTTCTCTTACTTAATCAACCTATCCTACTTATCCATCTTCAATACCTTCCCTGTCATCTTAGAGGAGGGTGGTCCTTTCCCTGTCTTGGCTGATATGTTCTGGCTGTACTGAAGTCCAGTCTTTTCTTATCTCATTTTAACTTATTACAGTACCCCTCCCCCGCCCCCATCCATTGGTTTCACTTTCTCCTATTTCAGTTACCCATGGTCATTTGAGGTCCAAAAATATTAAGTGGAAGATTCCAGGGATAAACAGTTCATAAGTTTTAAATTGTGTGCTGTTCTGAGTATCACAAGGAAATCTCACAATGTCCTGCTCCATTCCTCCAGGATGTGAGTCATTCCTTTGTTCAGTATGTCAACACTGTATACGTTCCACCTGTTAGTCTTGGT
The DNA here is from genome assembly GCA_004026765.1 of Micronycteris hirsuta. NCBI lineage: Eukaryota > Metazoa > Chordata > Mammalia > Chiroptera > Phyllostomidae > Micronycteris > Micronycteris hirsuta. The sequence goes on along the minus strand of PVJI01018418.1, from coordinate 12,807 downwards.
TATAAGATCCACAGTTCCAGTATTTCAGTGCTTATATTCAAGTAACCCTTATTTTACTTCATAATGACCCAAAAGCACAAGAGTAGTGACGCTGGCAATTCAGATGTGCCAAAGAGAAGCCATAAAGTGCTTGTTACATACTGTCAGAAGGTTAGTAGGAGCCTAAATGCTACATCACAATTCTTATGTCATTCACCTCACTTCATCACATAGGCATTTTACCATTTCACATCATCACAAGAAGGGTGAATATAGTACAATAAGATATTTTCAGAGAAACAGAGATCACATTCACATAACATATTTTATATTGTTAAAATTGTTCTATTTTATTTTTAGATATTATTGTTAATCTCTTACTGTGCCTAATTTATAAATTAAACTTTATTATAGGAGATGTATAATTTAATATTTTTAAAAGACCACCCTTGCTGCTGTGTGGTGAATGCTTTTGAGAGAGGTAACAAAGGAAGATCAGTAGAAGGCTATAGGTCAGGGGTGTCAAACTCATTTTCACCGGGGGCCACATCAGCCTCATGGTTGCTTTCAAAGGGCCAAATGTAATTTTAGTACTGTATAAATATAGCTACTTCGTAACAGTTAAGTGAGAGCTCGGCGCCGCTGCCAGGTAGAAACAAGGTGGAGGGCCAGATTCGGGCCTTGTACTTGCCACCTGTGCTATAGGGTATAGGCATTTGTGGTAGTAAAACTGAAAAGAATTGGAGATACAGAGGACAAGAGTTAGTGACAAATTGAATGGAAAGATGAAAAGAAGGAATCAAGAAAGACTCAGACTTTTAATTTTTTTTAAATATATTTTACTGATTATGCTATTACAGTTGTCCCATTTTCCCCCCTTTAATTTTAATAGCTAGATGTATGTTAATATATTTTGACATTGAGATGATGGGTAGGAGCGGGTTGGGAAGGGAGGGAATTGATGGAATCTATTTAGGTATGTTAACTTTGAAAAGCATGTTTGATACGTAGGTGGTAATTTCAAATAGTCAATTGTATATAATGAGTGTGAAGTCCAGGGTAGAGTATCAATTCAGGGGTCATACACATGTGCTATATGAAGACCATGATGAAATCAGTGAAGGGAAGAATAAGGTAAGAGAAGAATCATAATGGACCCTTAAGGCAGTCTAACATTTAGAGGTCAGGTAGAAGAGGAGAAACCAACAAAAGAAAGAGCAGCCAAACAGATAACAGAAAAACCAAGAGAATATGGTATCAGAAGCTTGACGGGTAAAGCATTGGGAAAAATGAGGAAGTGGTTCAGTATATTGAATTCTGTTAAGGTCAGTAAAGATGGAAACAAAGATATTGTGTGTCTTCTGAATTTTTTGCAAGATGGACGTCATTGGTTAACATACAAGAGGAAGTTTAAGTGGAATGGTGGGGATAGAAGCCAAATTGGAAAGAGATAAATGTGTAGCAAGTGAGGCACTGGTGACAGTGTAGGTAACTCGTTCAGAAGTTTGACGTGAACAGAGATGGGTGGTAGCTGAAGAAGGATACGAGATCAATAGAGGATACTTAAGGAGATAATGAATTAGATTATTATGTTCATGGGAATGATTAGTTGAAAGGAGGAAAATCTTGAAGAAGGAAAGAGTTGAAGGAACAATGTCCAGAGCAGAAGTGAATGGATTTATATTTGATTAGAGATGGGAATAGGAGGTGATGATTTTTTAAAGTATATTTTATTGATTATGCTGTTACAGTTTTCCCATTTTTTTCTCCCTTTATTCCTTTGTGCCCTGCACTCCCCTCTCACCAGCATTCCCCACTTTGGTTCATGTCTTAGTTCTTTGGCTTCTCCATTTCCCATACTATTCTTAACTTCCCCCTGTCTATTTTCCACCTACCATTTATGCTACTTATTCCCTGTACCCTTTCTCACATTCCTGTCCTCCTCCTCCCCAATGATAATCCTCCCTGTGATCTCCATTTCTGTGAATCTGTTCCTGTTCTAGTTGTTTGCTTAGATTGTTTTTGTTTTTTAGGTTCAGTTGTTGATAGTTATGTGTTTGTTGTCATTTTCCTGTTCTTAATTTTGATCTTCTTTTTCTTAGATAAGTCCCTTTAACATTTCATATATTATATTAAGGGCTTGGTAATGATGAACTCTAACTTGACCTTCTAAATGAAAGCTTTGCTGGATAGGTCTTGGGTGTAGGTCCTTGCCTTTCATGACTTGGTAAACTTCTTTCCAGCCCCTTCTTGCCTAGAAGGTCTCTTTTGAGAAATCAGCTGTCAGTCTTATGGGAACTCCTTTGTAGGTAAGTGTCCCCTTTTGTTTTGCTGCTTCTAAGATTCTCTCCTTATCTTTAATTTGGGTAATATAATTATGATGTGCCTTGTTGTGTTCCTCCTTGGGTCCAGCTTCTTTGGGACTCTCTGGGCTTCCTGGACTTCCTGGAAGTCTATTTCCTTTGCCAGATTGGGGAAGTTCTCCTTCATTATTCAAATAAGTTTTCAATTTCTTGCTCTTCCTCTTCTCCCTCTGGCACCCCTATAATTCGAATGTTGGAACATTTATAGATGTCCTGGAGGTTCTTAAGCCTGTCCTCATTTTTTTTGAATTCTTGTTTCTTCATTCTTTTCTGGTTGTTTTTTTCTTCCTGCTGGTCCACACCATTGATTTGAGTCCCAGTTTCCTTCCCATCACTATTGGTTCCCTGTAACATATTCTTTTATTTCTCTTAGCATACTCTTTATTTTTTCATCTACTTTGCAACCAAATTCAACCAATTCTGTGAGCATCCTGATTACCAGTGTTTTGAACTGTGCATCTGATAGGTTGGCTGTCTCTTCATTGCTTAGTTGTATTTTTTCTGGAGCTTTGATCTGTTCTTTCATTTGAGCCATTTTTTTGGTCTCGACACACCTGTTGTGTAGTAAGTGGCGAAGCCTTAGGTGTTCACCAGGGCAAGGCAACCCACGTCACTGTGTTGTGATGTACAGCCAGGGGTTTTGAGGCTTTCTTTTCCCATGCTTTAACCCTGAGTTGCGTGGTCTTTCTTGCTCCCCAGTTCCTCCCAGTTTACCCACAAGCAGATGTGGGACAGCCCATTCCACCAGCCGCCAACTTGCCACATGTCCTCTCCGCCCCCAGTGCCTGTCTTTTCCTCTCCTACCAGTCTGAGTGAACGTTTCTTCTTTAACTCCTTGGTTTTCGGGTTCCCATACAGTTTGATTTTCTAGCAGTTCTGGTTATTTTTTGTTTTTAAATTTGTTGTCCTTGTTTTGGTTGTGTGAGGAGGCAAAGTGTGTCTACCAACGCCTCCATCTTGGCTGGAAGTCAAGAAGTGATGATTGTATTGGCACAGCTAAGTTTGTAGGTTTGGGGGAAAAGATGAGGGTTTTTTTTTGTTTTTGTTTTTGTTTTTTTTGTCATCTAGTTGGCAGTCTCTGAGAGTGGGAAAGCAGGCTTAATAAGTTTGCATATTGTTGATGCAGTTTACTAATTGCAAGGTCATGCAAAAGTTTTTAACCTCTCAAAATCTTTGTTACTGTATCTCAGAAAAGGAACCTTAGTATAGACTCATTTTCTGGTAAAAATTAAAATAGGTGTTATACAATACCACCATGGAGTCTTGTTTGTCTGAGTTGCATAAAATAGAATTCCGAACTTAGCCTTCAGTCTCTTGAAACTTTTCTGGAACAATGCAAGGTATAGATTAATAACCATAACCTATTTTTTTGGCTTTTATCTGAGCTATATCTATCTTTCTCTTTAGTTATTCTCCCTGCCTTTTTTTCCAGCTATACTTTCACCTGTGGTCTGAAAATGGCACTGATAATCTCTCAAAGCATTGCACAAAGGATTTAGAAGGTTTTATTTTATTACTTTATTATATTTTACAAGCTTCTTCCTTTGGCGATCTCACTATATAAATTATTCAAATAATATTAGGACTTCTATAATGAAGTGCTTTATTGGAGTCCCAGGATGAAAACAAGGATATTTGGCACCAGCTTGTCTTAATACATCCCATGAAAGTGAAAAGTAATGAAGTAGCCCTGGCCTGGTAGTCATTTGATTCAAGCATTGTCCTGCTACACCAAGGATGCTGGCTTGATCCCTGGTCAGGACACATACAAGAATCAACCAGTGAATAAATACGGAAATAAGTGGAACAACAAATTGATCCTCCCCGTCTTCCCCTCTCCTACTCTCCCACTCTACATCTCTCCCTCTCTTTCTCTCTCCTCTTCTTTTCCCTCTCTCCCTTCCACTCTCTCTAAAATCAACATATAAAAATTAAGGGGAAAAAAGAAAGAAAAATAATGAAGTAATGTCTTTGTTTAAATGTATGTTTGCAACTTTCTTTTCAGAGATGGAAAAAAAGCTAAAGGAAGAGAGAGAAGCTCGAGAGAAAGCTGAAAATAGGGTTGTTCAGATTGAGAAACAGTGTTCCATGCTAGACGTTGATCTGAAACAATCTCAGCAGAAGCTCGAGCATTTGACTGAAAGTAAAGAGAGAATGGAGGATGAAGTAAGAAAAAGTACTGATTTTGTTCATCTTATAAAAGAGAAACAATCACATGTTATATCTGAAAAGTATTCTCTATAATTTAAACAACATGGTGGAAATTGGAATGAAATAACATATATATCTGTATATACACACAGATAGATAGATAGATAGATAGATCGATCGATCGATCGGTCTGTGTGTATATATAGAGCTGTATTCTCTGCTCTATGGTCATCACTATATCCATCTCTTAGAACTTTTATCTTCAAAGAGTTATTAAACATTCATACCATAGGATCTGTACCATTTTGCACTGTGACAGTACAACTGTGTAGAGGTGTCATAGCTCCTCCCCCGAAGAAACTGACCATCTGCTTTTTAAAAAAACACAAACAAAAAAAAGCCTGTCTTTATTGTAAAGTATTCTGTAATCCCAAAGAGAAGCATTGCTGTTGGGTTTCCAAAAAAAAGTGTTAAACTGCAGCCTTGACTGGCTTAGATTGATAGAAATCACAGGGTACACATTTACAAAGCAATAAATAAAAAGATGAAATTACATTGTATCCTGTCACTACTGTGTGTGTTTTAGAAACCACTTATAAGGTGAAAATAATTAGTCCACATATGTAAATTAGAGAAGAGAGAAAGAGAAGACCAGAATAATCAGGAGACTTCCAAGGAGGTATGGAACGTTACTATTATTTTAAAGGTTAAGAAAGACCTCAAAAGTTAATAGTTTGAGAGTCAGAAGTCTGAGTTGGTGGAGGGAATATTATCAGTGAAGATAACAATAAAAGAGTGATTACTGAGTGCTTAAAAGAAAGGTAAGCGAGGAACAAAAGGGATTTGACCTGACCAGAGAATAAGAGACATGTTGATTGGTGATGGGAGAAACTTGGGAACCAAAGTGTTAATAGTCTTTTAAACTTAAAATGGAAGATAGAGGTGAAAAGACTCTTTTAGGGAAACTCATCTAGTAGTAGTATATATAATAACCCAGAAAGAAGAGAAATTAGAGATACCTATTAGAGTCAGCGTGCAGGAAGAATATATGTTAAAAATTTGAAAGATAATATTCAGTCACTTAAAATTTTTTTGTCCATCTGTTACCCACCACGGGAATTATTTCTCCTCAGGTTTCTGTGCAGGAATTGGCATACTGAATAATTCTGGTATGGTCTTGACTTTTGTGGAACTTAACAGTCCAGAGGAAAAGATAGGCATGACATATATTTAAAAGAAGAATCAGCGAGTGCTGTAGGGGTATTATGTCTAATCGCATCTAGGAGTTAAGGAAGGCCTCAAAAACTTTGGAGGGTTATAAAGTAGCACAAACACTTGTAAATGACCCAGTAAATTTAAGTACCCCTTGGGAAGTTCCCTCCGAAAGTGGCTTTTATACTCAGTCTTCTACTCTGGAATTTCCATACAGGTTGGAATAGAAAGAAACCAAATTGTCCCCACTGTACCGAGGTCTCATATATGAAATTTGGTGGTTAAATTGACTTAATTATAATAAATCCTAAAGTAATAAACACATCGAATAGTAGAGACTTTAGAATACTGATATTCTCTATTGATATAAGGCATGATAATGTACTTGTGATTTGATTTGTATTCTTTAAATAATATCTAATAAATTTAAAGACATTTAAGATCACAGCCATTTTTCTCATTTATAGGTTAAGACTCTCACCTTGCAGTTGGAGCAGGAGTCAAATAAACGACTATTGTTACAAAATGAATTGAAGACTCAAGCATTTGAGGCAGATAATTTAAAAGGTCTAGAAAAGCAGATGAAACAGGAAATAAATACTTTATTGGAAGCAAAGCGATTATTAGAATTTGAGTTAGCTCAGCTTACAAAGTAAGTCTCAAAAATATTTTTTATTTCTTTTTGTGCTCAGCATTGCCTTTGTGTTTGATATTTTATGTGTACATAGATACATACTTAGAATTGAAAAGAAGACTTAAACATTTAGAAATAAAATAATTTACTTATGAAGAAAGTTTACATGAGAGTTCAGGCTTTAGAAGGACAAGCTTACTAAATAAAAAATATAGGTGTTTAAAGGAAGAAAAGAGGATATTATCAAGAGGATATTATCTTTACATTAAGTCTGTTTATGGTGGGAAAAAACAATCTTCTCATGATTTTTATGTCCACAAAACTCATCTTTTTTCACATTTGAGTTACAAAAATTGGGGATAAACTTTCTCTTAAGGATTCCGTACCTTACAGGAAATGTTCAACGTTTACTTTAGAGACAAATTAGACATGATGACCCTGTATTTGTTTGTTTTGCTTTGTTCCTTTGGTTCATCTCAGAATGCAAAGTACCTTTTTTCTCCTTTTATTCTGAGATCTGATGTGCCTGCTTACTTGAAATGGAGACAAAGCAAGGTGTCAGTAATTGCTTTCAGAACTTGTATAAGGATATGCTTCAAAAATTTAGTATCATAAATGGCCTGGCTGGTGTAGCTCAGTGGATTGAGCGCGGGCTGGGAACCAGAGGGTCCCAGTTCGATTCCCAGTCAGGGCACATACCTGGGTTGCGGGCCAGGTCCCCAATGAGGGCCATGTGAGAGGCAACCATACATTGCTCTTTCTCCCTCCCTTCTCCTCTCTCTGAAAATAAATAAATAAAATCTTTAAAAAAAAAATTTAGTATCATAAATGTATATATCCTGTACCAAGCCATATATGTTTATTTACTCCAAATTTATATCACAATAACTTCATTTACCAGCTTAATTTATAACACAATGATTCTTGAATAAAATGTCAGTTTTGATTTTGTTGGATTTATATTGGTGAAATTCTTTTCCCCTTTTAGAGCCATTATTCTTGCCAAGTAGTGTTTATTCTTTTTTTTCTCCCAAAATAATTTTAACTCAGTATTCATTGCACTTTTTCTGTGTACTTTTTATCAACCATATGTACCTTATTAGATGCTGTAAATACAAAGCTATTAATATTTAATATAAAAATGTAGCAGCTGCAGATGGAATTGTTCATCTTTGAAAAGCTGTGTCTGCGGGTTACATTGTGTCTGTGTCTTTTTGAGTCTGTTCCTCTCTGTTTGAGTTGTGTTTTAGACATGTAGTTAGTTTTCTGTTTCTTTTCCTCCCTTCCTTTTCCTTGCCTGATTATTCATTTCCACCACCCCCAACCCCACCTGGTTCTTAATTGGCCAAAATATATATAGTACTGACTTTTTTTATTATGTATTAAATATTTTAATGTCCTTTGCTTTTAATGGTTTACTTACTACATAAGACCTTTTAAATGTATCCCTAAGAATGCTTTTCTCTACAAAAATTTACCAGAGTCATTTTTATTTTTGCAACTAGCGTTTATCCACAATTAATATTCTTCTGAAAGAGACCTTCATTAGAAAAAGGTTCCCTCTGCTTTGCATAGTATCATGTTATAAGAAGCAAAATGGAACCAGACAGTATGGCCTAACCAAATAATGTGATACTAACCAAGTAAAGTAATAGTGCATAATAAAGTAGGATTTTTTTTAAACGAAGGTCATTTTAGTAAACCTTTTTATTTGTACACCTTTAGCAAACAAAGAATGATATAAAGTCTGCTATAAATAAGAGCATGTGTTTACTATTTTCTCTTTTATCTGAAGACAATATAGAGGAAATGAAGGACAGATGCGGGAACTACAAGATCAACTTGAAGCTGAGCAGTATTTCTCGGTGAGAATCATTTTAACATATAGAATATTTCAAGACCTGACTTAAAACAAAACTTGGATTATTAGTGTGAATGCTAATTCTTTTTAAAATGACTGTGTGAAGTGGTTTTTTCCCTTTTTATATCTCCATTTCCACATTTCATTTCTGAATGTGAGTTTGTGGTTTTTTAAGTTGTAAATAAATGACCATTTTTGTGCAAGTAATTTCCAGAATTGCCACTCAAGCTCTAGAGCTACATATGAGACTTTGTTAAGGGTTCTGCCTGCCTGGTAGCAAGTTCAGGTGGTTTACAGTACCAATATTATCATTCGTGATTCATGTATGCATATTACAGTAGCCTACATACATACATTCGTTCCAGAGTTTTTCCTCTTTGACTCTATGTGCATTTTATGCATCTGTTTTGCTTTATGTCCATAAAAATCACTCTGACTCTTACTTGTTGCAGGCTAAGTTATTTTTACTACTGCTGTTGATGAGCATTTATAGCTTTGAGGCTTTATTGAAGCCTCTGAAGTTTTTGTTTCTTTTGGTTGCCAAGCTTGTGCTCTACTATTTAAATACTTGGGAGTGAAATTGTTGAATCATATATTAGTTGTTTAACTTTATAAGAAACTACCAACTGTTTTTTAACCCACTGTAAACACATATTTTTTTCCTATCACTTGTTTTGCAGACACTCTATAAAACCCAGGTAAAGGAACTTAAGGAAGAAATTGAAGAAAAAAACAGAGAAAATTTAAAGAAAATACAGGAACTACAAAATGAGAAGTATGTTCACTTTACTTTAGAACAAGAATCAGTATTACAGCAAATCATTCTTAAAGTTTAAAGATAGAGAGTAGGTATGCCATTATTCTGATGGCAATGATAGAGCAAATCATGTTGGGTTAATTCAAAACAAATCAAACTAGATTTAGGCTAAAGTTTACCTTTATAGTGAAGAAATAATTTACTACATTAACACTATAGCAGTTATACAAAGATTCAGTAAACTGACAGTAAATTGTTTCCAAGGGCTTCTTAATTTTCAAACATCTATTTGTATATAAATAGTTCATACTGTATTTGCAAGTCTTTTTATGTTAGGTAAAGGTATTTAATGTCTTCCTCATGTGTGCTTTGCATGTGTGCTTAGGGCCTTCAAAAGAGAAGATCTCCTAAAGCTACTTAAGTGTAACAACTCTCATAGCTAGTGTCAAAACAGACACTAGAACTTCTGACATTGTTGTATTCTCTTTTCATGTAACCACCTTCAAAAGAAATTTTAAAAATTTAACTTTTACCGTTGAAGCAAACAAATACATAAAATAATAAAACATGTATAGTTATATGAATTATATGACAAATACCATTATAACTACCACCCATGGATGAGATGAAACTTTATTTCCACCACAGAATTCCACCATGCCCCCTCTCTAGTTACACTATTTTCCCTCCCCACCACAAGAGTAATCACTATCCTAACACTTATTTGTTGAAAGAATTGGATCATTTGTCCTATATAGTGTTTCTCAGTTGTGATTTTATTGATTCTTTTTCCATAGTTAATTAAATAGTTTTATCCTCCTTTTGTGATTCCTGCAAATCAGTGGTTAAATCTACAGCTGCGCTGTCCAGTGTGGTAGCCACTAGTCACATGTAACCATTTTAAACTTTAATCCATTTAAATAAAATTAAAACTTTAGTTCATCAGATGTACTAGTTACATTTCAGGTGCTTAATAGTTACATGTAGTTAGTGTCTACCATATTGGACAGCACAGGTGTAGAACATACCATCACTGTATAAAATTTAATTGGACATCCATAATCTGGAGGCTTAATTAGATTCAGATCTGATTTTTAGAGGGGACAGGACTGCTTCATATATAACTTTATAATGTCTGGTTTCCTGTTTGTGTTATTAGCAAATATTGACACTTATTCTTAGATTCTTAATACATTAGCTGGAGTCTGAAGGTGGTACAAAGTTGTTTCCTGGTTAGTCTCTGTGACAGTGATAAGATTCCTGTTGTATAGTCAGTGGCCTATCATTTGTATTGTATTTACAGTGTAACATGTAATCGCAGGTTGTGGGCATTCAGTGTGATGAATCTACTACAGACTGTCTGGGAACCCAATCTACTACAGACTGTCTTGTTTCAGAGGACTGACATGTTTGCCTTTGTTTGCTCAATTTAAGAGAAAATATATACATATATGTTTTTTAAAGATTTTATTTATTTATTTTTAGAGAGAGGGAGAAAAAGAGGGAGAGAAACATCAATTAGTCACTTCTCACATGTTCCCAAATAGAGTCCTGGCCCACAATCCAGGCATGTGCTCTGACTGGGAATCAAACTTGTGACCTCTCGGTTTGTGGGACAATGCCCAACCCACTGAGCCACACCACTCAGAGCAAAAGAAATATATTGATCATTACTATTGCGCTAACTACTCTACTTCATGCCAGTGATATAATTATTAGTAAGTTATGATTCTTACTTTCAAGTGCTTCAGAATCTAGGCCAGAGACAGAATTAAAATTAAAATTAATTAAAATTAATGTAGGTGACTGTGACGAAGTGCTCTTGGAACATATTAAAGGTATATACCTCATCTTACCATGTGGGAATCAGAGAACATTTCGCAGGTGACAAGTAAGAAAAAGAAGAATTTACCAGGGAATGGGATACGGGGAAAGGAGAAACATAGACAAAAGCCAACCTGTGATTTGGACAACAGCAAATGGCTTAGTTTGCAGGTAGGGAGACAGTTGGTGACAGATAATACTAGAGAGATAAACCTGAGTCAGATTACAAAGGGCCTTGTGTATCACACTAAAGAGTTTCAAATTATCCAACACTGAAGAGTGGGAAGTTTTGTTTTTGTTGTTCTCTGTTGCATATCCACATCACCTAGATCACTCCCTGCTTGTTCTTATCTAGCCTCACAATTTTAAATACCATTAGTGTACTAGTATACTCTCCCCTGAATTCCAGACTTGTATTATTCAGCTGTCTATTTTGTATCTCTCTTGAGTGTTTAATAAGCATCTCATATGTAACATGTCCAGAAAAAATTCCTGATTTCCTCACATTGCCAACCTGCTCCTACCTATCTTTTTCAATTTCAGTATTAGCGATTCTATTATTCCCAATTATTTCATTCAAAAACTTGAAGTCATCCTAGACCCCTTTTTTTCTCATTTTCTACATGGAATCCATCAATAAATTCTCCTAACTATAAATAAAAAATATGTCCAGAATCTGATCAGTTCATTAGTACCATTACCAGTCTCATCCAAAATATCATTTCCAGTCTCGATTATTTCAGTGCTTTCCTACCTGGTGTTTCCTTGATTCTGCCATTGTCCCATAGAAAGTGTTCAGAAATTTTGTTTGAATCAGAGAATAGATGTGCAACTTTCCCACTCTGATATCCTTCCCATGTCTCATTTAAGTATGCTCACATTTCTGCTATCTTTAAAAACATCTTAACACAGCAGCCAGAAATTTTAAGAGGGCATTCAGAATAAAATCTAAAGTCCTCATATTGTTTTAGAGAGCCTTATAATGTCTGTTCATCTCCCTACTACCTCCTGCCTCCTCTTACTATGTCTTTCACAACTTTCCCCCATCTCTTACTCTACTCACATTAGCTACCTTCAGACTAACCTAAGAGCTTTTGTTATATAATAGTTTCCTCTGCCTAAACACTGTATTCCCAGATACCTACGAGGCTTGCTCTCTTATTTCATATCTCTTCTCAAATGTTCTCTTAGCAGAAAGGGTTCCTTGATTACCCTATATAAAATAGTGACCACATTTTATGTAGAACCCACATTCTTCCATCTTTTTTTATTCTTCTCTAGCATACTATATATTGTCCATTCCAACACGTTTCTTTTATTCTCTATGGCATACTATATACTACTTCATTTTTTATTTTAATGGCCTGTGTTATCTCACTAATGTATGCTTTCTGAGGTCAGCAACTATATTACTGCTGCATACCTTAATTCCTAAAACAGTGTTTGGCACATGGTAGTATTCAGATAAAAATTGGTTGAATAAATGAATGTTCTCTCTTTTATTTATTTATTTTTATTTTTTAGTTCTAAAGGACACAATCAAGAACAGAATAGTTTATTGAAGAGAGCCTCTTTGGGAAAAGAGCAGGCAGACTGGAGTGATCTGGTCCTGATTTGAATGTCAATTCTGAAAAACCTCAAAATGAAATTCCAAGGAACATTCCTAGAATAGTTTATAGTAGTTTGCAAATCTATTTATAAGTCTTCATAACCTCCTTGAATTTCAGAGCTGGATGGCTCTCAAAAATAATTTAGTTTAACTGTATTATTTTACAGATTTAATTAAGTTGAGCTCCAGGAAGTGTGAAGAATGTGCTCAATGTCCCTGTCCAATTAGTGAGTGATAGAACAGGGGTAAGGGCTTAAGTCAGGCCTCCAGACTTACAAGTCAGTATGCCATGCTACCTTCCATTCCAAATCCAAAACAAATTCCTTTCCAAAAGTAGACTGCTTGCCATTGCTTTATTACCTATCTTAGTAAAGCACAATAGCTGGTACAAGATTAGAGTTCTTTTTTTTTTTTTTT
>PVJI01018417.1:0-33417 GCA_004026765.1 Micronycteris hirsuta | reverse complement strand
TTTTTTTTTTGTCTTCCTGGTGTGGAGTCATATGAGTTCTTTATATATTTTGGAGATCACACCCTTGTCTGAGGTATCATTGGCAAATATGTTTTCCCATATGGTTGGTTCTCTTTTTATTTTAATACTATTTTCTTCAGCCGCACAGAAGCTCTTTATTTTGATGAGGTCCCATTTGTTTATTCTTTCCTTTATGTCCCTTGCTCTAGGGACATATCATTGAAGATGTTGCTGCGTGGAATGTCTGAGATTTTCCTACCGATGTTTTCCTCTAGAACTTTTATGGTGTCACGAGTTACATTTAAGTCTTTTATCCACCTTGAATTTATTTTTGTGTATGGTGTAAGTTGGTGCTCGAGTTTCATTTTTTTGCATGTGCCCGTCCACATTTCCCAACACCATTTGTTGAAGAGGCTATTTTTATTCCATTTTATGCTTTTGCCCCCTTTGTCAAAGATTAATTGCCCGTAGAGACTTGGGTTTATTTCTGGGCTCTCTATTCTGTTCCATTGGTCTATCTGTCTGTTTTTTTTTTTAAGATTTATTTATTTATTTTCAGAGAGAGGAGAAGGGAGAGAGAAAGAGCAATGTATGGTTGCCTCTCACATGGCCCTTACTGGGGACCTGGCCGGCAACCCAGGCATGTGCCCCGACTGGGAATCGAACCGGGACCCTCTGGTTCCCAGCCCGCGCTCAATCCACTGAGCTACACTAGCCGGGATATCTGTCTGTTTTTATGCCAGTGCCAAGCTGTTTTGATTACCGTGGCCTTGTAATATAGTTTGATATCAGGAATTGTGATCCCTCCTGCTTTGCTCTTCTTTCTCAAGATTGCAGCTGATACTCGGGTTCATTTATGGTTCCATATACATTTTTAAAGTGTTTGTTCTATATCTGTGAAATGTGCTATTGGTACTTTGATAGGGATTGCATTGAATCTATAAATTACTTTGGGTAGCGTGGACATTTTGATGATGTTGATTCTTCCAATCCATGAGCATGGTATACGTTTCCATTTGTTTGTGTCTTCCATGATTTCTCTCTTCAGTGTTTTGTAGTTTTCTGAGTACAATCTTTTACCTCCTTGGTTAGGTTTATTCCTAGGTATTTTATTTTATTTTTTGTTGCTATATCAAATGGGATTATTTTCCTGAGTTCTGCTTCTGCTGATTCACTGCTGGTATAAAAAAATGTCTTTGATTTCTGGATATTGACTTTGTATCCCCCTGGTTTGCCAAATACAATTATTAGGTCGAGTAGTTTTTTGGTGGAGTCTATAGGATTTTCTATGTACACTATCATGTCGTCTGCAAACAATGACAGTTTTGTTTCCTTCTTTCTAATTTGGATGCCTTTTATTTCCTCCTCTTGTCTGATTGCTGTAGCTAAAACTTCCAGTACTATGTTGAATAGAAGTGGTGATAGTGGACAACCTTGTCTTGTTCCTGATCTTAGTGGGAAAGATTTTAATTTTTGCCCATTGTGTATAATGCTGGCTGTAGATTTCTCATATATGACCTTTATTATGTTGAGGAATGCTCCCTCTATTCCCACTTTGCTAAGTGTCTTTATCATAAATGGATGCTCTACCTTATTGAATACTTTTTCTGCATCTATTGATATGATCATGTGATTTTTGTCTTTGCTTTTGTTTATGTGATGTATTATGTTTATTGTTTTGTGAATATTGTACCTTCCTTGCATCCCTGGGATGAATCCCACTTGGTCATGGTGTATGATCTTTTTGATGTAATGCTGGATGCAGTTTGCCAGTATTTTGTTGAGGATTTTAGCATCAATGTTCATCAGTGATATTGGCCTGAAGTTTTCTTTCTTTGTTGTGTCTTTTTCTGGTTTTGGGATTAGGATGATGCTGGCTTCATAAAAAGAGTTTGGATTTGGGATTTTTTGGAATAGTCTGTGAAGGATAGGTGTTAGTTATTCCTTGAATGCTTTGTAGAATTCTCCTGTGAAACCATCTTGTCCAGGGCTTTTGTGTGTCGGGAGTTTTTTGATTACTACTTCAATTTCATCTGCTGTTATTGGTTGGTTCAGTCTTTCTGCTTCTTCTTTATTAAGTTTTGGAAGATTATATTTTTCTAAAAATTTTTCCATTTCACCTTGGTTTTCATATTTCTTGGCATACAGTTCTTCAGAGTAGTGTCTTACAATCCTTTGTATTTATGTGGCATCAGTTGTAATATCTCCTCTTTCATTTCTAATTGAGTTTCTTTGGGTCTCTCTTTTTTCCTTGATGAACCTGCTTAAAGGCTTGCCCATTTTGTTTATCTTTTCATAGAACCAGCTCCTGGATTCGTTGATCCCTAGAATTGTGCTTTTAGTCTCTATGTCATTCAATTCTGCTCTGATATTGGTTATTTCCTTCCTTCTACTTGCTCTGGGTTGTCTTTGTTGTTATTCCTCGAGTTCTTGTAGGCGTGGGGTTAGGTTGTTTATTTGAAATGTTTCTATTTTTTTTTTAGGTAGGCCTGTATCCCTATGAACTTCCCTCTCAAGACTGCCTTCGCTGTGTCCCATAAGTTTTAGGTTGTTGTAAGTTCATTTTCATTTGTTTCGAGGAACTTTTTTTTAAATTTTACTTTATTGTTTTTCAATTACAGTTGTCTGAATACTCTCCCCTCCCTTCCCCCTCCAATCTCACTTCCCTTCCCTGCCTCCCTCCCCACCCTTGGTTCTGTCCATGTGTCCTCTATAGTGGTTCCTGAAAACCCTTCTTCCCATTGTCCCTTCCCCCCTCCCCCCTGGCTATTTTTAGATTGTTCTTAATTTCAATGTCTCTGGTTATGTTTTGCTTGCTTTTTGCTTTTGTTGATTATGATCCAGTCAAAGGTGAAATCATATGGTATCTGTCCCTCACCACCTGGCTTACATCACTTACCATAATGCTCTCCAGTTCCATCCATGCTGTTGCAAAGGGTATAAGCTCCTTCTTCCTCTCTGCTGCGTAGAATTCCATTATGTAAATGTACCATAGTTTCTTGATCCACTCATTTGTAGATGGGCACTTAGGTTGTTTCCAGCACTTGGCTATTGTGAATTGTGCTGTTATGAACATTGGAGTGCATAGGTTCTTTTGAATTGGTTTTTCAGGGTTCTTAGGGTATAATCTCAGTAGTAGAATTGCTGGGTATAAATGCAGTTCCATTTTTAGTTTTCTGAGGTAGTTCCATACTGTTTTCCACAGAAATACAAAAGAGTGTAAGACACTACTATGAAGAACTGTATGCCAAGAAATATGAAAACCTAGGTGAAATTGACGAATTTCTAGAAAAATATAATCTCCCAAAACTCAATAAAGAAGAAGCAGAAAGCCTGAACCGACAAATAACAGCAGGTGAAATTGCAGCAGTAATCAAAATACTCCCAACACACCAAAGTCGAGAAATTTTTGATTTCTTCCCTAATCTCGTTCTTGACCCATTCATTGTTTAATAGCATGCTATTAAAGCTCCATGATTTTGAGTGTTTTGGGGTTTTTTCCTTTGGGTTGGTTTCTAATTTCAGTCCCTTGTGGTCAGAGAAAATACTTGATATGATTTCAATTTTCTGGAATTTGCTGAGGCTTGTTTTGTGTGCTATTATATGGTCTATCTTTGAAAATGTTACATGTACATTTGAAAAGAATGTGTATTTAGCTTCTTTGGGGTGAAAGGCTCTCTCTATATATATCAGTTAAGTCCGTTTCTTCTAGGGCATTGTTCAATGTCACAATATCTTTGCTGATATTTTGTTTGGAGGATCTGTCCATTTTTGACAATGGGGTGTTGAAGTCCCCTACTATAATTGTGTTGCTATCAATATCTTTCTTGAAATCCTCCAAGATTTTATTTATGTATTTGGGTGCTCCTATGTTGGGTGCATATATATTTACAATGTTTATATCTTCTTGGTGGATTCTTCCCTTGAGTATTATGAAGTGTCCTTCTGGGTCTTTCTTTATGGCCCTTTTTTTGAAATCAGTTTTGTCTGATGTGAGTATTGGTATTCCGGCTCTTTTTTCTTGTCCGTTTGCTTGGAAAACTTGTTTCCATCCCTTCACTTTCAGTCTGTGTAGGCTTTTTGTCCTGAGGTGGGTCTCTTGTAGGCAGCATGTGTGTGGATTGTGCTTTCTTACCCATTCCGCTATTCTATGTCTTTTGATTGGAGCATTTAATCCATTTATGTTTAAGGTTATTATTGACAGGTACTTATTGATTGCCATTTTTTTTGTACCTGTGTTCCTCTTTCTCTCTCTTTTCCTTCCTTTTCTTAAAGCAGTCCCTTTAGCATCTCTTGCAGAGTTGGTTTCATGGAGGTGTATTCTTTTAGACTTCTTTTGTCTGGGAAGCTCCTTATTTGGCCATCTATCTTGATTGAGAGCCTTGCTGGGTACAGTGGCCTTGGTTGCAGGCCTCTGGTTCTCATTACTTGGAATATTCCTTGCCATTCTCTTCTGGCTTGGAGTGTTTCCATTGAGAAGTCAGCTGCTTACCTTATCAGGGTTCCCTTGTATGTTACTTCCTGTTTCTGCCTCGCTGCCTTTAAGATTCTCTCTTTGTCTTGGAATTTTGCCATTTTAATTATGATGTGTCTTGAAGTGGGCCTGTTTGGGTTCCTTTTGATTGCGACTCTGTGTTTCCTGGATTTGTGTGACTTTTTCTCTCATCAGATTAGGGAAGTTTTCCATCATTACTGTTTCAAACACATTTTCTATCCCTTGCTCTTCTTCTTCTCCTTCTGGTATCCCTATTATATGAATATTATTACGTTTCATGTTTTCCTGCATTTCCCTTAATACCTCTTCATTATTTCTGAGTCTCTTTTCCTGTTCTTGCTCCTTTTGGGTGTTTTTTTCTACCTTGTCCTCCAGTTCGCTGATCCGATCCTCTGCTTCATCGAGCCTGCTTTTAATTCCTTCTATTATGTTATTCAGTTCAGATATTGTATTCTTCATTTCCTTTTGGCCCTTTTGGATAGTTTCTATTTCCTTTTTCATGTTGACATAGTTTGCAGTGAGTTCATTATAGTTTCCCTGTAATTTCTGGTAATTTTCTGTGAGCTCTTTGAACTTCTCAAGCTTCTTGAGCTTCCTAACAACCAGTGGTTTGAACTCAATATCTGATAGTTGGCTTGCCTCTGTTTCATTTATCATTCTTTCTGGGGCTTCCTCCTTTCCTTTCATTTGGGGATTGTTTCTTTGTCTTTCTATTTTTTGTGAGACTCTTCTTGCTAGCCTCTGTTTCTTAAATTGATCTGTCAAGTTCTCTGTGGTAGCAAAGTTAATTTTGTGTCACTGTTTTTTGGGCTGACCCTTGTCTGGGTCTAACTCTGTTCTCTTCACAAGTCCAGGTTTTAATGTCTCACCATCTGATCATTCAATTTCCCTTGTAATCTTGGTCACCAGTCTTCATATATGGTGGAATACTGTTGGGTGTTTGCTCTGTTCCTCAGAAAATAGGCTAGGTGTTTCACTAGTTGGCAGGAGGAAGTGTACTGTGTTCCCCCTTATCTCGCCGCTATTTTTTCTCTCTCATTTGGGCCATTTTTTTTTTAGATAATATAGATTTTGTAGAAAAACATGCAGCCTCCCAAGGCTCAACTGCAAGACAAGGAAAGGGTCCTGAGTAGAAAACAATCCAACCAACAATCTGATCTCAGAATTCAAGCTTCCAGGACTGGGTGCTGTTTACTAATTAGATTTAGCTGAAAGGTTTTCAGGACTCCTGACTGCTCACCCTGGACACCTCCATTCATATACAAATGCATCAGGCACAGATTATTCCAGATTCCTGGGGTTCCAGCAAAGGTGGGAGCAGATTGCAGTGGAGATGACTGAGGAGAGACTGGTAATCGAGTTTCTTTTTTTGCATGTAGCTGTCCAGTTCTCCCAACACCATTTGTTGAAGAGGCTATTTTTACTCCATTTTATGCTGCTGTCCCCTTTGTAGAATATTAATTGATCATAGAGACTTGGGTTTATTTCTGGGCTCTCTGTTCTAGTCCATTGCTATATGTGTCTGTTCTTATGCCAGTACCAGGCTGTTTTGATTACATTGGGAGAAGTTACATTTTTAATTTTTTGAGGAAACTCCATACTGTTTACCCCAGTGACTGCACCAATCTCCATTCCCATATATTGTGCACAAGGTTTCCCTTTTCTCCACATCCTTGTCAGCTCTTTTTGTTTGTTGATTTATTGTTTGTTGATTTATTGATGATTGCCATTCTAATAGATGTGAGGTTATCTCATTGTGGTTTTAGTTTCTGTTTCTCTGATGATTAGTGACATTGAGTATCTTTTCATATGTCTATTGGCCATCTGTATATCTTCTTTGTAAAAGTATCTGTTCAGGTCCTCTGCCCATTTTTTAATTGGATTGTTTGTTTTCTTGGTGTTTTGTTGTCTGAGTTCTTTATACATTTTGGATATTAACCCCTTATCAGATGTATTGGTGATATGTTCTCCCATTCAGTGGGTTGTCTTTTCATTTTGTTGATGGTTTACTTTGCTGGTCTAAAACTTCTTAGTTTGATGTATCCCGTTTGTTTATTTTTTTTTCATTTGTTTCCCTTGCTGAAGGAGACATATTAGAAACAAATATTGCTAAGAGAAACATCTGAAATATCAAATTACCTAGGTGACTCAGCTCCCCTAGAGCCCAGACATGGAACCCTGTGATTTCTGGCTTCTCCCAAAACTGAAATCACCTTTGAGGAGGAAGGAAGATGGCAGAGGAGTGAATGGAAGTCAGACTAATCTCCTCTCAGGACCATTCTGGAATTACAACTCAGTTGTGGAGAAACCACCCAGAACAATCAACTGAGCAATAGCCAGAGAGAAGCATATAAATTCGGACACAGAGAACCAGCTTTGGCACAACCAGTCTGGTAAGGAATGCGGTGGAGACTCAAGAGGGCTGGCTGGGCGCCCACAGGTGTCAGCGCTGGTGAGATAATTAAGTGGCCAGTTGGATCCCTCGAAGAAGATTGGGGTCTAAATTTTAAGCTAGGATTCCTAGTCTAGAACACCAGAGCCCCAAAAGTACACAGATAACAACCAGTGGAAAAAGAAGTAGGGTTGCTCTCTGCCAGAGACAGACAGTTGGAGATGCAAGAGCCATTTAAAGGGCCAACACACAAATTTTCACTTGCAGCCACTTACCCGGGGATTAGGCAAAGGCAGGGGCAGATTGGGACGGAGATACCTGAGGAGAGAATGGGAACGGCAACCTTGGAGAGAGTTCTAGAGAGTAGCTGCTGGGATCCCGGTGCTAAGTCATCCCCCAGACAGCAGCAGCCTTTGTGCCCAGACAGACCACTCCCATCTGAGTGGTAGTAGTCTGAGGGGAAGCCATAGCTGCAAACCCAGGAGGGTCTCTGCCTTGGCCCTTCAATGCTTAAGCCTGACTACTGAATCCTAGTGACCAGATGAACAACTGAAGGAGAGCCAGAGACAGTAGATTGCTGGCAAAGGAGGGTCAGAGTGGACTAGAGAGACTTGAAGAGAGACTAGAGATGGAGGCTTTGGGGAGAGAACTGAGAAAGTAGCCACCGAGATCCGGTGCTGAACCAACCCACATACACAGCAATCATCCTGCTCAGGCAGACCACTCCCCTCTGAGCAGCGGCTAACTGAGGGGAAACAATAGCCCCCACTGCAGGAGGGGTTTGGCCCCACCCTATGGTCCTTAAACATGACTGCTGAGTGTAGAGGGACCTTAGTAACAATTGAAGGAGACAGCCAGGGACAGAAGATCACTGGAAGTATTGAACAGGCTGCCTCAGGTCAGACAGGGTCAACATTTGACATCACCACAGGCAGATCCAGAAAGAAAAAAACAGTGCTAAATGCAAGAGACTACCGATACGAAAGCTACTGTGGTCTCCTTCATGATTTATGATATTTTCCTTCCTGCATAGCTTTATAACTTTCATTTCTTGTCCAGCGAATTTGTATATAATAAATCACTAGATTTTATACTATAGTGTATTTCAATTTACATATTTTGTCCCTTCCTTTTCTTAGCCCATCTTACCTACAACTTGTTTCCATTCCACACTCTTACTATTTCTCCTTTGTCCAGACACTCAAAACTAATTATCTTGTCAAGGGTCTTTCACATCCTTTTGCACAGCTATTAAAATAACTGTGCTCTCTCTACACCTGTAACAAACTTTGCTAGTTGGTTGTGGGAAGGGTAGCTATTGTTGCATTGTTTTTTCAAGTTTATTGCTAGAGCTTCACTAATTCTGTATTTCAGATAACAAATTTTCCTGGACCCCTCTCCTACTCTTTTTATTTTTTTTACTCAAATTTTAGTATACCATCTTAGCATTATTTTTTCTTTTTTGTCTTTCTTCTATTTCTCTTTCTTCCTGCCCTTGTATTTTTCTTTATTCTCCTTTTTTTCATTTTCCTTTACATCCCAAATTTTTCTCTCACATAGTCTAGTTTTTGTTCCTCACTCTTAGTATTCCCTCTGCCTCTATCATTACAAAATCATATCCTAGTCCTATAAACAGCTCTTAGATTTTTTTGTTTCTTTTTTGCCTCTTACTCCCATATCACCTATATTAATTTTAGCTCATTTGTCGTTGATAGTGCTATGGTGGATCTTTCCAATTTGGGTCTACATTTTTATTAATTATTTAATACTTTTCCTTCCTTTTTCTTTCTCTCTCTCATTTAATTTTCTTTTATACTATTTTAATTTCTGTTTAAACCTAATATTTTATGCTTCCCTTCTCATACTCTATTCCACACTCCCCATTCCCTTTTCTTTATTCATGAAGTGAGCTTTACCTTCTCTCTTTCCATTGCTCCAACTCCCAACTCTTATTAGTGCTCCTCCTTCTGTCCTCTTAAAATCATTTATCTTTCAGTAGGTAATCTCATATCCACTCCTTTTTCTTATAATAATCTTAATCTCATTTCACCCTTATTAATACTGGTTCATTTCCTATTGATAGTGAGATTGTGGAAGGAGTAATATTTGTGGATGCAGGTTTGTTTCTTAGGCTCTGTGGTTTTGTTCAGGCAGCACTTGCACAACAGCACACAAGATATAGTGGGAGAAGTGACCCTCAGTCAACCAGTGGAGGAAAGGATCCACAAAAGAATTACCCCACAACAATCAAAACCCAATTACATCCAGAAAATCAGCATAACAGGAATAAAGGGCATCCCAAGAACATCAAGTTAAGGTGATCAAGAAGACTGCACCACTGTAGCTCACAGGCCTCCCACCATAGAAATTCACACCACAAAGTCAAAAAGTCAAAACAGATCAATTTAAGAAACAAAGCAAATAAGAAGAGTCCCACAAATAATGGGAAGACAAAGAAACAACCCCAAATCTAAAAGAAAGGAGGAAACCAGCCCCAATCTAAATGAAAGGAGGAATCCTCAGAAAGAATGCTAAATGAAATACACACAAGTCAACCATCAGATATTGAGTTCAAAACAATGGTTATAAGGAAGCTCAATGAACTCTGTGCAAAGTACCAAAAACTGTAGGGAAATTACAAGGAACTTACTGCAAACTGAGCATAAAAAGGGACATAGAAACAATCAACAATGGCCAAGAAGAAATAAAGAGTACAATTTCTGAATTAAAGAACACAGTAGAAGGAATCAAAAGCAGGCTTGATGAAGCAGAGGATCAAATCAATGATCTGGAGGTGGAAGTAGAAAACACCTCCCAAAAAGAGCAATAAAAAGAAAAAAGACTGAAAAAGAATGAAGCAGAGTTAAGGGAACTGCAGGAAAACATGAAACAGAATAATATCTGTATAATAGGGATACCAGAAGGACAAGAAGAGGAGTAAGGCATAGAAAACCTGTTTGAAAAAGTAATGATGGTAAACCTCCCTAATTTGATGAGAGAAGAAGCCACATAAGTTCAGGAGGCAGAGAGGGTCCCGATCAGGAGGAACCCAAAGAGGCCCTCTGCAAAACACATCATAATTAAAATGGCAAAATTTAAAGACAAAGAGAGAATCTTAAAGGCAGCCAGGAAGAAACAGGAAGTAACATACAGGTGAACCCCGAAAAGGATAGAAGCTGACTTCTCAACAGAAACATTACAAGCCAGAAGGGATTGGCAAGAAATGCACAAAAGAAGGCTAAAAGAATATACCTCCACCAAACCAACACTGCAAGATATGCTAAAGGGACTGCTTTAAGAAGAGGAAGAAAAACAGTGAGAGAGAAAGGAACAAAGGTATAAAGGGCATAAAATGGCAATGAATAAATGCCTATCAATAGTAACCATAAATGTAAATGGATTAAATACTCCAAGCAAAAGACATAGGGTAGCTGAATGGATAAGAAAACATCACCCAACACATATGCGGCATACAAGAGACTCATCGCAGAACAAAAGACCTACACAGAATGAAAGTGAAGTGCTGGAAAAAATATTCCACGCAAATGGAAAGGAAAAAAAACTGGGGTAGCAATAATCATATTTGACAAACTGGACTTTAAAACAAAGGCCATAAAAGGAGACCCAGAAGGACACTTCATAATACTCAAGGGAAGAATCCATCAAGAAGACATAAACATTATAAACATATATGTACCCACATAGGAGCACTGAATACATAAGGAAAATCTTGGAGGACTTCAAGAAAGATATAGACAGCAACACACTTATACTAGGGAATTTTAACACACCACTGTCAAAAATGGATAGAACTTCAAAAATATATATCAACAAGAATATTGTGACACTGAACAATGGCCTAGATCAAATCGACTTAACTGATATATATAGAAACTTTCATTCCAAAGAAGCCAAGTACACAGTCTTTTCAAGTGCACATGGAACATTTTCAAAGATAGACCACATGATAGGACACAGAACAAGCCTCAGCAAATTCGAGAAAATTAAAATCATAGAAAGCATCTTTTCAGACCACGAGGGCCTGAAACTAGAAACCAACCCCAAGGAAAAAACTCGAAAACAATCAAACTCACGGAGATTGAATAGCATGCTATTAAAGAATAAATGGGTTAAGAGTGAGATCAAGGAAGAAATCAAAATGCTTCTGGAAACAAATGAGAATGAACTCACAACAGTCCAAAACTTATGCAACACAATGAAGGCAGTCCTGAGAAGGAAATTCATAGAAACACAGGCCTACCAAAAAAGATAGTAACATTTCAAATAAACAACCTAACCCTATATCTACAAGAACTGGAGGTACAACAACAAATGCAGCCCAGAGCAAGTACAAGGGAGGAAATAACCAAAATCAGAGCTGAATTAAACAACATAGAGACTAAAAAAATAATTATAAGAAGCAAGAAATCCAGGAGTTGGTTCTTTGAAAATATAAACAAAATCAACAAGCCTTAGAGCAGACTCATCAAGGAAAAAGAGAGAGGACCTAAATAAACAAAGTCAGAAACAAAAGAGGTGGAATTACAACTGACACCACAGAAATACAAAGGATTGTAAGAAATTACAATGAAGAACTATATGCCAAGAAATTTGAAAACCTAGGTCAAATGGACAAATTTCTAGAAAAATATAATCTTCCAAAACTGAGTGAAGAAGAAGCAGAAAGCCTGAACAGACCAAAAACAGCTGATGAAATTGAAGCAGTAATCAAAGAACTCTCAGCACAGCAAAGGCCTGGACCGGATGGATTCATGGGAGAATTTTACAAAACATTTAAGAAAGAGCTAACTCCAATCCTTCACAGACTTTTCCAAAAAAAAATCCAAGAAGAAGGAAGACTCTCAAACACTTTTTATGAGGCCAGCATCATCCTAATCCCAAAACCAGATAAAGACACAACAAAGAAAGAAAAATACAGGCCGATATCACTGATGAACATAGACACTAAAATCTTCAACAAAATATTGGCCAAGTGCATCCAGCAATACATGAAAAAGATCATACACCATGTTCAAGTGGGATTCATCCCAAGGTTGCAAGGATGGTACAATATTTGCAAATCAATAAATGTAATACATCACATAAGCAAAAGGAAAGATCAAAATTGCATGATCATATCAATAGATGCAGAAAAATCACTTGATAAGGAATAGTGCCCATTTATGATAAAAAACATTCAGCAAAGTGGGAATGGAGGGAGCATTCCTCAACATAAAAAAGGCCATGTATGAGAGACCTACAGCCAATATCATATTCAATGGGCAAAAACTAAAAGCTTTCCCACTAAGATCAGGAACAAGACAAGGAATTCTGCTTTCACCACTTCTATTGAACATAGTATTGGAAGTCCTAGCAACAGCAATTAGACAAGAAGAAGAAATGAAAGGCATCCAAATTGGAAAGGAGGAGGTAAGACTGTCATTGTTTGCAGATGACATGATAGTTTACATAGAAAACCCTACAGACTCCACCAAGAAACTACTAGAGCTAATAAGTGAATTTGGCAAAACAGCAGGATACAAAATCAATATTCAGAAATCAAAGGCATTTTTGTACACCCACAAATTTCATTGTGATATTTCAACCAGTTACAGAAATCAGGAAAAAAAATCCCATTTGCTATATCAACAAGAAAAATAAAATTCCTCATATTAAATCCAACCAAGGAGTTTAAAGCCTGTATTCAGAAAACTACACAACACTGAAGGAAGAAATTAAGAAAGACACAAACAAATGGAAGCACATACCATGTTCATGGATTGGAAGAATTAACATCATCAAAATGTCTGTACTCTCCAAAGCAATTTATAGATTCAGTGCAATCCCTAAAAAATACCAATAACTTATTTCACAGATATAGAACAAAAAACTTCAACTATTTATATGAAACCATAAACAACCCCAAATAGCTGCAGCAATTTTGAGAAAGAAGAACAAAGTAAGTGTGATCACCACACTGGGCATCAAACTATATTACATGATCACAGTAATCAAAACAGTCTGATACTGGCACAAGAACAGACACACATAGCAATGGAACAGAACAGAGAGCCCAGAAATAAACCCAAGTCTCTACGGTCACTTAATATTTCACAAAGAGGGAAGAAACATAACATGGAGTAAAAATAGCCTCTTCAACAAATGGTGTTGTGAGAGCTGGACAGCTACATGCAAAACAATGAAACTTGAGCACCAACTAACACCATACACAAAAATAAACTCAAGATAAATAAAAGACTTAAATATGTCGTGATACCATAAAAGTCCTAGAGGAGAAGATAGATAGGAAAATCTCAGATATTCCACACAGCAATAATTTCACTGATATGTCCTCTAGAGCAGGGGACATAAAAGAAAGAATAAACAAATGGACCTCATCAAAATAAAAAGCTTCTGCATTGCCAAAGAAAACATTAGTAAAATGAAAGGGAATCAATTCTATGGGAAAATATATTTTCCAATGATACCTCAGACAAGGATTTGATCTCCCAAATATATAAAGAACTCACATGACTCCACACCAGGAAGACCAAGAACCCAATTAAAATATGGATAAAGGACCTGAACAGACACTTCTCCAATGAGGACATATAGAAGGCCCAGAGACATATGAAAGGATGCTCAGCATCACTAGCCATCAGAGAGATGCAAATTAAAACAACAATGAGATACCATTTCACACAGGTCAGAATGGCCATCATAAACAAATCAACATACAATAAGTGCTGGCGGGGTTGTGGAGAAAATGGAACTCTAGTGTACTGTTGTTGGGAATGCAAACTTGTACAACCTGTGTGAAAACAGTATGGAATTTCCTCAAGAAACCATAAATGTATTTGCTTTTTGACCCAGCAATTTCACTGCTGGGGTAACACCCTACAAATCCTGAAACACTAATTTAAAAGAATGTATGCACCCCAATGTTCATGGCAGCACAATTTACAATAGCTAAGTGCTGGAAGCAGCCTAGGTGCCTATCATTAAATGAGTGGATAAATAAACTATGGTACATTTACACAATGGAATATTATGCAGAAGAAAGAAAGAAGGAGCTCCTACCCTTCATGAAAACATGAATAGAACTGGAAAGTATTATGCTAAATGAAGTAAGCCAGGTGATGAAAGACAAAGGCCATATGATCTCACCTATAATTGGAACCTAATTAACAAAACAAACTGGCAAGCAAAATATAGCCAGAGACATTTAAATCAACAAACAAACTGACAGTAACCAGAGGTGAGGTCAGAGGGAAATAATGTAAAGAAGGGAAAGGGACATAAATGATCATGTATGAGGGACCCATGGATGTAGCCAATGGGAGGTGAGATTGAGGTTGGGAGGTGGGTATGGGTAGGGCGGGGGAAAGTGGTGGAGGGAAAATGGAGACAACTGTATTTGAACATCAAAAAAAAGTTAAAAAACAGTAAAAAAATAAAATCATCTTTTAAAGGAATGAGATTTCAGACTTTCCATGAAATTTTGGGAAATCCAATGTATTAGCTGATGGTGATTAGGAGAACTGTGTGAGGTCCAAAGGTGCCTACTTTGAAGGGGACTGCGGTATCATTGTCCTGCGTACAATGTTTCTGGTATCTTGTATCTTCTTCAATAAATGTCTATATTTTTCACATTACATGCCTGGATACCTTCTGGACAGACCTCATGTGTTTTGTCATATCCCAGTTAGGGCCTAAATTTGATTATGTTTCAGTCAGAAACTAGTTGAGGTAATCAAAGGCGAAAGCTTATTAAATCTTAGTCAGATCCAAATTAAGGGCTAACCATAGTCTTGTTCAGATGTATGCAAGACTAAGCCTACTTAAAAGCTAGCTAACATGGTTATGATCTCACTAGATAATGATAAGGTCTATCCACAACCAAAACCTACTTGATCTTTAGTCAGAGCCCATCTAGGACCTAAGTCTACTTATGTTTTAGTCAGAAACTAGTTGAGGTAGATCCATGGCCTAAGCTTATTAAACTTTAGTCAGAGCCTAGTTAAGGCCTAGTTAGAGGCACATAAAGTTATAGCCAGGATTAAGTCTAGGTAACTAACATGGTTAAGATCTCACCAGAGAATGGTAAGTAACCATGACCAAAATCTAGTTTATGTTTAGTCAGAGCCCAGTTAGGGTCTTTGTCTATTTGTGTTTTATTAAAAAACTAGTTGAGGTAGATCCAGGGCCCAAGCTTTGTAAATCCTAGTCAGGGACTTCCAGCCAAGATGGAGGCGTAGGTAGATACACTTTGCCTCCTCACACAACCAAAAGGACAACAACAAAGTTAAAAACAAAACACAATCAGCCCTGGCTGGTGTAGCTCAGTGGATTGAGTGTGGGCTGGGAACCAGACGGTCCCGGTTCGATTCCCGGTCAGGGCACATGCCTGGGTTGTGGGCCGGGTCCCCTGTGGGGGCCATGTGAGAGGCAACCATACATTGCTGTTTCTGTCCCTCTCTGTCTCCCTCCCTTCCCCTCTCTCTAAAAAAAAATAAATAAATAAAATCTTTAAAAAAAAAAAAAACAAAACACAATCAAAACTGCCAGAAAATCAAACTGTATGAAAGTCCAACATCTAAGGAGTTAAAGAAGAAACATTCATCCATACTGGTAGGAGGGGTGGAGATGGGCAGGTGAGACAAAGAGGACACATGGCAAGGTAGTGGCTGGAGGACCAGGCAGGCGAGGTGGCAGCTGGCAGTCCCATGTTTGCAAGCAAGACAGACCATGCAACCCAGGGTCCCAGTGTGGGCAAAGAAAGCATCAAAACCTCTGGCCGTAAAAATCTTTGGGTGTTGTGGCAGTGGGAGAAACTCCCAGCCTTACAGTAGAGTTCATTGTAGAGACCCACAGGGTCTTAGAACATACACAAACCCACCAACCTGGTAATCAGCACCAGAAGGATCCAGATTGCTTGTGGGTAACAGGGGAAGTGACTGAAAGCCAAGGAGAGCTGAGCAAGTGGCATTGTTCCCTCTCTGACCCCTCCCCTACATATGGCACCACAATGCAGTGACATCAGTTGCCCTGCCTTAGTGAATACCTAAGGCTCCGCCTTTTACAACATAACAAGTGCACACGGACAAAGAAATATGGCCCAAATGAAAGAATAGATCAAAGCTCCAGAAAAAGAACTAAGTGACAAAGAGATAGCCAACCTGGCAGATACAGAGTTCAAAACACTGGTAATCAGGATGCTCACAGAAATGGTTGAGTACAATCTCAAAATAGAGGAAAAAGTGAAGGTGATGTAAAGTGAAATAAAGAAAAATATACAGGGAACCAACAGTGAAGGGAAAGAAACTGGGACTCAATGATTTGGAACAGAAGGAAGAAATAAAAATTCAACGAGAACAGAATGAAGAAGCAAGAAATCAAAAAAATGAGAAGAGGCTTAGAAACCTCTGGGACAACTTTAAACATTCCAACATCTGGATCATAGGGGTGCCAGGAGGAAAAAAGGAAAAGCAAGGATTTGAAAACTTATTTGAAAACATAATGGGGGAGAGCTTTCCCAGTCTGGTGAAGGAAATAGACTTTCCGGAAGTCCAGCAAGCTCAGAGTCCCAAAGAAGTTGGACCCAAGGAAGCACACACCAAAGCACATCATAATTACATTACCCAAGATTAAACATAAGGAGATAATCTTAAAAGCAGCAAGAAAAAAGGAGATAGTTACCAACAAGGGAGTTCCCATAAGGCTATCAGCTGATTTCTCAAAAGAAACCTTACAGGCAAGAAGGGGGCTGGAAAGAAGTATTTGAAGTCATGTAAGGCAAGGACCTATATCCAAGATTCCTCTATCTAAGCAAAGCTATCACTTAGGATGTAAAGGCAGGTAAAGTGCTTCCCAGATAAGGTAAAGTTAAAGGATTTCATCATTACCAAACGCTTATTATATGAAATGTTAAAGGGACTTATCTAAGAAATAAAAGAAGATAAAAAACTATGAATAGTAAAATGACAACAAACCCACAGTTATGAACAACTCAACCTAAAAAACGAAAATTAAAATTAAGCAAACAATTAGAACAGGAACAGAATCACAGAAATGGAGATCACATGGGGTGTTATAAGCAGGAGGGGGGGTTAGAGAAAAAGGTACAGGGAATAAGAAGCATAAATGGTAGGTACAAAATACACAGGGTGAGGTTAAGAATAGTATAGCAAATGGAGAAGCTAAAGAACTTATATGTGTGACCCACAGACATGAACTAAGAGGGAGGGGAATGCTGGTGGGAGTAATGGCATAGGATAGATGAGAAAAAAGGGGAGAAAAAAATGGGACACCTATAATAGCATAAGTAATAAAACATACTTTTATAAAAGCCTAGTCAGAATGTAGTTAAGGCCCAGTCAGAGGCTTTTTAAGGTATAGGTAGAGCTTAAGCCTCATTAAAAGCTAACCAACATAGTTAAGATATCACCAGAGAATGTTAAAGGTCTAGCTATGGATGGTGTCTAGTTTATGTTTAGTCAGAACCCAGTAGGGCCTGAGCTGCTTATGTTTTAGAAAGAAACTACTTGAGATAGATCCAGAGCCTAAGCTTATTAAAGCGTGGTCAGAGCAAAGCTGAGGCCTAGCCAGAGTCTTTTGAGGGTATAGCCAAGACCTAAGCCTAGTTAAAAGCTCACCAAGTTGGTTAAGGTCTTGCCAGAGTTTATAATGGCTACTATGACCTAGTCTTCATTTATATTTAGTCATAACCCAGTTAGGGCCTAAATATATTTAAGTTTTAGTTAAACGGTAGTTTAGGTAAATCCAAGGCCTATGCTTTTTGAAGCCTATTCAGAGCCTAGTTAAGGCCTAGTCAGAGTCATCTTAAGGTACAACCAGAGCCTAAGCCTATTTAAAAGCTACCTAGCCTAGTTTATTCTTAGTCTGAGCCCAGTTAAAGTTTAAGCATGGACTAACCCTGGTGAAGGTATAGGAAGGACATACGAGTGAGTATAAAGTATTCCAATAGCCTAAGTCTAGTTAAGGACTAGTTGGTGCATTTAGGGCCTAGTTACTCCATTTATAGCACAAGTGGCAAACACAAGGCCTGCAGGCAAAATACAACCCTCCACCTTGTTTTTTCCATCCTGGCACCTTGTTTTTACCTGGTGGCAGTGCCGAGCTCCGTGGCCCTAGTTAAGGAGTAGTTACATTTATACAGTCCTAAAATTACATTCAGCCCTTTCAAGGCAACCTTGAGACTGATGTGCTCCCCAGTGAAAATGAGTTTGACACCCCTGAAATAGGTTTTCAATCGCTTGCTTTAGTCATACACAGTGAGGGCTAAAGCCCAGTTAAGGCCTTATTAGCCAAGTTAAGGTCTAGTCAGGGCTCAGTTTTGGCTCAGTAAGGGTTCAGTTCACTTTTAATAAAAACCTGAGATAGCTTAAAGCCTAGCCAGCCCAGTTAAAGCTTATGTAGAGTATAAACATTCTTTAGCCCTAGCTAGAATGTATTTAAGCTCTAGCCAGTGCCACAGCTTATTTAAATTCTAGTCAGAGTGTAGTTAAGGTCTAGCTGGGACCTAAATCTAGAGAACACATTGTCAGAATCTACTTTAGGGATTTCTAGGTCTAAACCTAGTGAAGATTTAGCTCAGTTAAGGCCTAGGCAAGGCTTACATCTAGGGAAGGCCTCCTCAGAGTCTAATAAAGCCTAGCCAGTGACTAAACCTAGTTAAGTACTAGTGATATATGAGTTAAGGTGAAGTCAAAGGAGAAATCTAATTAAGGCCTTGTCATCTCAGTTAAGGGGTAGCCAGTCCCTAAGCATAGTTAAGACTTAGTCAAGTTAAGGCCTACTCAGCCCAGTTAAGGCCTAGTTAGAGACAAATATGAGTTAAGCCTTAGTCAGCCAGTTAAGGTCTAGTCAGAGCCTAATTCTAGTTAAGTTCTACTTGAATCCCAGTTAAAGTCTATCCATGGAATAAGCCTATTTAAAACCTAGCCAAAGCATAGTTAAGACTTAACTAAGGTCTAAGTATAGAGAAGGCCTAGTCAGAGTTTAGCTAAAGGACTGCCTGGGTCTAAGCCTAATTAATGCCTAGTCATTGTGTAGTTAAGGTGAAGTCAGGTCCTAAGTCTAGTTAAGGCCTAGCCATCCCATTTAAGGCTTATTCAGGCCCCTGATTTTGTTAAGGAATAGTAAAGACTTGTTAAGGAATAGTCAAGATTAGAGTAATGAAGTCATTCCAAATTGCCCAAGACTTTCCATATTTAGCACTGAAAGTCCTAGAACTTGGAAAATCCCTTGATCCCTGGCAAGCCAGATCAATTGGTCACTTTACTCAAGGGCAATAAAACAACTTTTCTTTGTCTTGGAATTTATAGTTTACAAAACACATTTTCAAAATTATTTTATTTGATTATTATAGCAACCATTTGAGATAGGTGTCATCATCATCCTTAATATACAGGTGAATAAACTCAGGTTTAGAGAGAGATGCCATACAGTTAATGTATCAGAGGCAGAGTTTAAATCTATGTTTACACTTAAAAGCCATGTTCTTTTTCTTAATCTAAATGGGCATTTCATCATAATTTAAAAATTACATAAATCATAAAAGCAGCACTTGCTCAAGGTATAATCATCATCCTATTTTAAGATCAGGAAAGTGAGTCACAGCAAGCTCAAGTTACCTGCCCAGAGTAACAAAATGTTTAGTCTTGAACCCACATTTCTCTGCCTCCAAACTCCATATTCTTCCCCTTAAGAATAATTTCTTTCCTCCATCCTTCCCCAGTGTTAAAAATTTCAGTACATGCTTGTGTGGCTGAGGTTGTTGTATACGTCTTCATTTTCAGTGATGTTTGTGTCCATATATTATCTGAAGTCCATCAAGCACTTGCTAGACGGTACTTGAATCAATGCATGCTCTTTCATTAGGGGATGTTTGCTGAGCATGGCAACAAAGCTGACTTGGTAGCAGAGTCAAGCCTCAACCACTTTATTTGCTCTGATCAAAGTCAAGGGCACTGAAGACAAACCTAGTCTACATAGTAATTCTTGGGAGAGTTACTGGATACATACAACCTTGTTGTAATGACATTCTGAGGACCAGGGAAAGAGATCAGGCCACCCTCTCTGATACTGGGATTTAGCTGCCAGAAGGAACTGAAGACTTGGCTTGCCTTTTCCTGGCTGTGCAATTTCTGTTGCCTCTTGTGAGCTTATCAGGGGTGACAAGTTTCTCTGCTAAAAAACCCATATGTAAATATAGCTGTAACTTCCACTATGTTATTCTGAGGACAAAATCATTGCCACCCCTGCAGAATGTAGCAGCTTCTGGATTGGATGCCAATGGTAGCAGTATGCCAAGCATAAAGTATTCTGTTTCCCCCTGCCAAGTGGTACATTCCTCTTCAGTGGTACATTTAAAAAGACAGTCTCCATTCTTCTTGTGTGGAAGTGCCAATGGAGGAGAGCTTTCAACGTGGCCAGTCAGCGACTTAGATTGTGGCACAGTGGAAGAGGCCACTAAAATGCACTTTAGGTAGCAGATGCCTTCTTAGACAGTAATTTCCCCCTTCATTCTGTTAAGTTGCTTTGGACAACTGTTTGGTTTAATGTGTAATACAAGAAGAGCTGATTAGGAAGAAACATATGATTTATTCTACTAAGCAGCTGGCATATTCAATTGTTGCTTTTTTCCTGGGAAAGAGCACCATTTAGAAATGGCATCATTTTCTCTGACATTCACAGGGTGAGTCCCTCATACAAACTCAGGTCTTTAGATGACTTTACATGTATATAGTTCCATGATCTGGAAAAGTGACACATTCAGCTTTAAGGCACTGGGTTGATGGCATAAGCAGGGCATGTCTCTGTTCTAACAAAATATCTGGAATGCCTTTCCTTAAGGACTAGGAGCTTTGCAGTATAATGTTGGAGGTTATGAGAAGAGAGCACAGAACTGAGTTTCTGGTTCTACTGCATTCCAGCTATGTGACTGGGTAGATTGTTTTGCCTCTCTGGATGTCAATTGTCCTAAATGTAACATGGAAATAATAAACTCTGTGTTACCCTACCCATGTTATATGGTAATTGGGAAGATAAAATGAAATGTGATGTGAAAACACTAGAAAAAGTATAAAACACTACAAAAAATGCCAAGAATTATCAGTCCTATTATTCAACCAAGAAACGTTTATTGAATACTCACTGCATGCCAGATACTGTTCTTGTACTTGAACAAAATAGAGATCACTGGTTTCATGAAGCTTACATTCTAGAGAGGAGAGCCATAAGATAAAGAATAATCATAATAATTCCACTTCTGGGTATATACCCAAAGAAACCCAAAACACTAATTTGAAAGAATATATGTACCCCCAAGTTCATTTCAGCATTATATACAATAGCCATGATATGGAAACAACCCAAATGTCCATAATAGACAAGTGGATAAAAGTGTTGTGAGACATACATACAATGGGCTACTACTCCACCATTAAAAAGTAATGAAATCTTACCATTTACAACAGCATGGATGAACCTAAAGGGTATTATGTTAAGTGAAACAACTCAGAAGAGAAAGACAAGTACCATGTGATTTCACTTGTATGTGGAATATAAAGAACAAAATAAATGAACAAACAAAACAGAAACAGACTCATAGACACAGAGAGCAGACTGGTGGTTGCCAGAGGGGAGTTTTGGTGGGATGAGTGAAAAAGATGAAGAGATTGAGAAGCACAGATTGATAATTACAAAATAGTCATGTGGATGTAAAGTACAACATAAAGAACATAGTCAATAATATTATAATAACTATGTATGGTGTCAGATGGGTACTAGAAATATTGGGGGAACACTTATAAAGTATATGATTGTCTAACCACTATGCTGCACACCTGAAACGAACAGAAATTAATATTGAATGTAAACCATAATTGAAAAATGAAAAAAATAATTAAAAAATAAAAATAAAAAAGAATAATCATAATAAATAGGTAAAACATACAATGTATAGAAGGTATTCAGTTCTAATGAAATTTAAAAAAGAGAGAAGAATAAGAAAGACTCAGAAGTACTGGGTTGGGAGAGGGATGTTCAATTTTTTAAAGGGTGGTAAGTATAGCTTTCATCGAGAAAGTGAAATATAGAAGCATGTGAGGGATTTCGCCATTCAGATAACTGAGTACAAACCATTTCAGGCAGAAAGAAAAACCGTGAAAAATGCCTAAAGAGGAAGTGTTTTTGGTGAGTTTGGAGAAAGAGGCCAGAGTGCCTGGAACAGAGGGAAGAGAAAAGAAACAGAAGATGAAGTTACAGATTATATCACGGTGGGCCATGTAGGCCATTAGAAGGATCTAGGTTTTACTCTGAAGGAAATGCAGAGCCATTAGAAGATTAGTGACATGATCTGACTTACACTTTAATGGGATTAATATGATTGTTGTGTTGCAAAGAGACTGGAGTGAGGCAAAGAGAATCCTGTTAGGAGGCCATTGAAATAATTAAGTTGAGAGGTGAATGGTGGTGGCTCACAATGGCTATGTGTCATTAGATTCTGGATATATTTTGAAGGCACAGCCAACAGAATATTCTGGTGGATTGTGGGGAAAAGAAAATATTCAAAGATAAACTCAAATTTTTTTATGCTGAGTAGTTAGAAGGATAGAGTTGCCATCTACTGAGATGGAGAAGGCTATATATAGGTGGCGTAGGTTTTGGAGGCCAAGAATCCAGTTTTGGATATATAAAGTTTTAGATATTAGAAATCAATGTAAAGACAGTTATATATACAAGTATGGGATTCTGGAGAAAAGTCTAGGCTAGCTAAATAAATTTAAGAGTCATCTGTATATAGGTGCTATTTACAGCTTATAATGAGATCACCAAGGAAATGACTATTGATGAATGAGAAGAGGACTTGGGGAGTGATGAACAATGTCAAACACTGCTTATAGCACAAGTAAGATGAGGACTGGGAATTGACTATTGGATTTAGGAATGTGGAAGTTACTGGTGACTTTGACAAGTGTAGTTAGATGGAGTGGCCATTTTGTTTAATTAAAAGTGTTTAATTAATTAAATTTTGGAACAGAAATACTTTACCAGGTAATATGAGTCACAATAGATAAGAGAGATAGTCTGTTCTTGTTGAGCAAACCGGCCTTGAAATTCCCCTGCCTCAAGCTAGTATTTAAAAAAGAAACCCTATAAGTAATCCTGTAAGGACAACTCCATCCAGCCTTTTACTTGAGCAACATGCTGGTCTGGTATTGGGTGGGCTCTTGCCAAAGGAGAGGGCTGTATTGCCCTGGTGTGCTTTTCTGAATGTCAAGCAAATAGGAAATGGAATTTGCTCTTTATCTATGTTTAAATGCTAAATTTCGGCCCCTTTTATGAACCCTGAAAGGTAGAGGAATGAAATTTTCAGAGGGAAAGGAAACAAATTCATGCTCAAAGGAAAAACATTTTTCTTTTTAAGAGATTATGAAAGATTTTTTTCTGCTTTACTTCCTTCAATTTATTCTGATTGTATCTATCCCAGAGGTCAAAAGGGAGAAGTTAGAAAACAGGAGACCACGTATTCTTGTCTTATTTTTTATATTCATAGGTTATCATATGCTCTTAGGTGATTTTAATGTTCAATTAGGTTTTTGTCATCTTTCCTTTTTACTAGAGCATTCTAACTGCGGGTATTGCTGGGAACAATAGTATGTAGGGATGAGGACAATGAAATGGTTATCCTCAAGGGAACTTGTGACCTATGATCTATTTGGTAAGCCATCTACCATGGTTCTATTGTGTTCTTGTTAACATCTTAACACTGCCCCCTACTCTGCTGGTGATTTGAAGCTTCCCAGTGCATCACCAGGCAGACCACAGTGTAAGCAACAGCACAAGAGGGCCGAGAGATGAAAGAATCAGGTTCTTGCTCTGCTACTAAGCACCTGTGTAATCTCAGCAAGTCACTTATCCTCTTTGGGTCTTCATTTACTTGTTGTAAAATAGGGATAATCATTGCTGTACAGGATTGTTACAAGAATTAAATAAGTTAATGTATATGAAAGTACTGCACGGTATAATTAACAGATGAAAAAAACTGTAAAACATTGGAATAAGCTACCAAGGGAGGTAATGGAATCTTATTTTGAGATCATCAGAAACAGAAGCTTATCCTTTGGCAGGTAAGGAGTAAGCATGTTTACAGGCAAAAGGAAGAAATATAGGACCTCTGATCTTCTTTCAGGTGAAGTCATATTAGACACAGGCTAGTGGCTTTCATTATCTTGCCTCAATGACTTCACTGATTACTTTTCAAGTAGATGTTTCCAAGGCATAATCAGTTCGTGCTTTGAAAGGTTCATTGCCATAATACCAGTGGAAGGCTTTGTCCATGCACGTGGCAGTGTTCTGAAGGAATAGTCAATGAGAAGTCCAAAGTGTAATCAGCTTTTGCCTGCCAGAGCTCAGAGCCAGAGTAAGTGCTTCAAAGGCAAGAGGGAATTAGGCTAGAAAGATCCACTAATCCTCAAATGTGCTGCTCCCTCACATCTGTATCTAACTTCAAAGTCACGTTGGTTCTATGAAATGAATTGTATTTCTGGTGCTTCCTTCCAGTTTTTGTTATGTCTCCAGCTATCTCCCCTCCTACCTTCCAGGGATCGCTAGTCAGTACCTGGAATGCATCATACCCTGGTCCCTCAATTCTGGGATTTCTCCAGAACAACTATATTAGCTAGCATTTATTAAGAACTTACTACATACTGAGCACTATTCTAAATTTGTTCATGTATTAATTCATGTAATTTTCATAAATGTTATTGTCTTCATTTTATAGACGAGAACACTTAGGCAAAGAATAGTTTAGCAAACTTCCAGTTAGTAAATGGAAAAGCTGAAATTCAAATATAGGTCTGTTTGATACAGATCCTACCCATACAACCACTAGCATTTCACTGTCTCCTCCAAATAAGTACAGATTATTTTTTTGAGGAAAGACTTTGTAATAAAATCCCTGTTCCTGTTATCTCCAAGTTTTCTTTTTATTTCCCTTATTTTACACCCTGTTCTCTCCACTGGCAATATTTATAAGCCAAGAATCTTTCTGGAAGAATTACATTTTTTTTCAAGCTCTCTGGGGGCCTGTGAGCTTCTCACAACAGCCAAGATTCAGGGACAATCTGCTGCAGGGTTTTACCAAGTCAAGATGGGGTGGCTGTCCTCATGTTTGGATAGTGTTTTGAGAAAACTATGTGTCTGTCTAGGAAAATAACCAACAGTTATATTGTCAAAAGTGGTTGTTTTTCTCCAATGACTAGGCTGTTTTTCTAAATGGTAAGCAAGAATCTGTGTTTCTCTCTGAAACATTGAACAAATTTGGAGGAGGAGGAAAGAATTTCAATAGAATTTGGTTAATATTGACCATAAGGATATTTTCTATTCCCCTTTTTTTCAGTTTTTGCTTTGAATTTTTCATATATTTTCCAGAAAAGGCCATGGTTAGCTCCTCAGGCACACAATTCTTTTCTTTCTTGATAAATTAAAAATGGTTCACGGGGATTTAAAATGTCAGATTCTATTTCATCAGCTGTTATTGGTCTGTTCAGGCTTTCTGCTTCTTCTTCATTGAGATTTGGAAGATTACATTTTTTCTAGAAATGTGTCCATATCACCAGGTTTTCAAATTTCTTGGCATATAGTTCTTCATAGTAATTTCTTACAATCCTTTGTATTTCTGTGGTATCAGTTGCAAAGTTTTGTGGCTTTAAAAGGTGAGTTTAAAGATTAGATACTATTTGTTTTGTTCATTGTGGCCCCCCAGAGAGCTTTTGTTATGTCAAAATTATAAAATTTGCTTTTGAGGACAAGAACCTCTTGATGTTTTCTTCAACAGTGGGGAGGGCAATGAGGAGTAATTTCTGGGGGTGTCTTTAAAAATCTATATTGAATGCATGTATCCAAATGGTACTGCAGCACTAGAGAAGGAGGCATTATGAAAAAAAAATCCCGTTTGTAACTAGGAAACTGGCACCTATACTCACCAAAGTCACATTTTAATTTCTCTCCCATGATTGTCTCTGTTGCCTTTGAATGTGAACTACCATATTTTGTGGTGTATAATGTGCACCTTTTTGCCAAAATTTTTGAGGGAAAAATAAGGATGTGCATTATACATGGGTAGTTCCTTAATACCTTGTATCTGTTCTTGTGTTTTGTAACTATTTGTTATATAAAATTTCTTGTACCATTATATGTTCAAAAGTAAATGCTAAAATTCCTTTATAATACAAAACACAAATATCTAAATATAAATAAATAAAAATTGAATTAAAAATTAAAACAAATGAGTTTTTCCCCAAAAGTTTGGGCAAAATGTGGGTGTGCATTTATACATGGCAAAATCAATAATTTTACCTTGCCTGATGCAGAGTTTATCAACTGTAAACATAGACTGAGAGGATTTGGACTTCTTTGCTCCTTTTCCCTACTGCTGTTAGACAGTTATTGCCAGTTTGCAACTTATGGACATTACAAAATAGCAGGGTAAGCCCAGCTGGTGTAGCTCAGTGGATTGAATGTGGGCTGGGAACCAGAGGGTCCCGGTTCAATTCCCAGTCGGGGTACATGCCTGGGTTGCGGGCCAGGTCCCCAGTGAGGGCCATGTGAGAGGCAACCATACATTGCTCTTTCTCCCTCCCTTCTCTCTCTGAAAATAAATAAATAAAAAAAATAGCAGGGTAGAACTGTCAGCTAAAAGAAAAATGGTGACTTTTGATTAATTGTACTAAAAAAGTCATAAGAGTGAGATTAATTAAAATCTATGGGGTTAAAGATCCTAGTTATCAGACAGAGAGTATGGCCTCTGTCCCAGTTATTTTTCTGAGCTACTTTTAAGATGTGAGTTATCTCATCTTGCCTCAATTTAAAACTCTATCTAGCTATAAGTCCCCCCCCTTGCTTTACTTAACACTACCAAGAAGCAGAGAGCCACAGGGCCCAAAGGGACCTTTCTCTGTACCTTTAGACTTCATTCCATTTTTATTGCCTGTGATGACTGGCTTACCTGACCCTGGAAAGACTTTTATCACTGTCACACTGTCCTTGGTGGTTTTATAGAAAGGAGACCCAAAATTAAAAATAAAATAATTTTTTGAGGTATACCATATATGGCAAAGTGTTCAAACTATGAGTACAGTTGAATGTTTTTTTAAAATATATGTAATCAAGATATAGAACATTTCTAGCAACTCCCACCTAGTGGTAACCACAACTTTTACTTCTGTTTTATAGATTGATTTTTCCTGTTCTTAAATCTCACTCATACAAGTGAAATTATATAATACACACTGTAATGCATTTGATTTCTTTTAACATTCTTGTACATGTACTTTTGTGAACATTTGTACTCTTATTTTGGTTATATACTTAGGAGTAGAATTGCAGGGTCATGTATTAATGGTATGTTTAGTTTGAGTAGATACTGCGAAACAGTTTTCCAAAGTAGTTGTACCATTTAACACTTTCACCAACCATGTCTGAGTGTTCCAGTTGCTCCATGATCTTCTCATTTCTTGGTATTGTCAGCTTTTTTAAATTTTAGCTATTCTGGTGGGACTTGGTGTGTGTCACTGTAGTGTAAACTTGCATTTTACTCATAAGTAATAATAGTGAAAACCTATTCATGTGCTGGTAGGACACTTAGATGTTCTCTTCTGTGAAGTGCTGTTTAATTTTTTTCTACTTTTTAAAAAATTGGATAGTTTGTTTTTCTTGTTGATTTGAAGGAGTTTAAAAATATATCGACATACTGGATACAAATCCCATGTTGGATATATGTATTATGCATATTTTTTCCCAGTCTGTGAGACTTTCCAGCCTCTTAAGGTATCTTTTGACAAATGGAAGTTCTTAATTTTAATGAAATCCAATTTTCCAACCTTCTTTCATGGCTAATGCTTTTGTATCAAATAAGAAATTTTTGCCTATCAAAAAATAATGAAGATATTTGCCTATGACTTGTTCTAGAAGATTTAATGCTTTATCTTTCATATTTAGATCTATGATCCATTTCAACTTACTATTACTATTACTTTGGTGTCTGTTGTGAGGTGTCATGGTTCCATTGATTTGTCTGCTTGTCCTTGTGTCAGTGCCATGTTTTCATAATTACTGTAGTTGTATAGCTAGCCTTGATATATGATAGTTAATGTCCTCCAGTTTTCTTCTTTTTCAAGATGTTTTGGCTATACTAAGTCCTTTATATGTCTTTATGAGTTTTAGAATCACTTTGTCCAAAGTGTCCTTTGAGGGTGATTTTGAGCTTATTAACTTATTAGCCATCTCAGGTCTTCCCACCTTCAAAACCCAGGTAACATTTTGAGGCGTGAGCAACAGTGTATTTACGGTAGTTCTCCTCCCACTCCTGAGAAGTTATCTCTTAAATACCGCGAGACTGTAGTACATTTCACGGAGCCTCTCACTGTTAGGCGCTAGCCTAGAACCTAGCTATCTTCAGGTAAGAAAACTATTCCTGTATTTCAGGAATAGTCTTGTACTTCTAGAAATTTCTTATGTATAGTCTTGTACTTCTGAAATTTCTAATACATTATGTTAGTCTTAAACTTTATGCCTGTTTCTCCTTTTCCTTAGTAGAGTCACTCTGCCTTGGGGCCAAACATCATCTTCAGCTCAAATTAGCAATCGCCTCATGATTACCAGCTCACTTAGGAAAGGCTCTTATTTCTCTGAAATTTTAGTTTAGTTTATCATTGTTTCCAAAGATCATGGATATCTTTAAATTTATCAAATTTGCTGTTTATCCTTTCTTGTTGTTTTTTAGCTGTGACGGGAGTGCACATATTCCATTTGAAAGCAAAGTCCAGAAAACAATTACTGGACAGCACCTTGACCCTCTCATCCATCTTGGGTCTCTCACAGGTGAGTAGTTTATGAGTGTTTGTGACAATTCAGTAGGTCAGTGGAAGGGCAGTTAAAATGGACACACATCCCTGTAACAAATGATGTGGATCCCTGAGGGGGTTGATCAGGCTCTGCCCATTCCTCTTTCTCAGGACTCACTGTCCTAAGAACTTGGAATTCAGCCAGTTTCCAAGGATGGCAAAGTACATCAACATTCTTAGTTCTATTCCTCCTATAATGAGATGTCATCTTTGGTGCAAATAAGGAACATTTTGCTCTTGTAGGAACTTGAATTTCTGCCTCTGGCAAAAAGGCTTTAGGAGTCAGACCTGGTCTGATTTCCAGTTCTGCAACCTAACTAACCATTTGACTATGGGCAAGCTACTTATTTTCTCTTATTTTCAAGTTTTCCATCTGTAACTTCATAGTATTATTGTGAAGATTAAATGTACAAATATAAGAGAAGTGGGTTTCACAGTACTTAAGACATGCTAGGTCTTCCATAAACATGAGCATTTATTATAATAATTATTTATGAGCATGTCCTCTAATCTGATATATAGTTGTTTTTTTTTTTCAGAAACAAGAAGGTAGGGAGAGAGAGAGGGAGAGAAAGATCGATTTGTGAGAGATACATTGACCAGTTGCCTCTCACATGCCCCCAACCAGGGACCTGGCCCGCAACCCAGGCATGTGCTCTGACTAGGAATTTAATTGGTGACCTTTTGGTTTGCATGCTGGCACTCAATCCAATGAACTACACCAGCCGGGCTGACATATAATTCTTGAGGCTAGGGATTATGCTTGGTTACTTTGAGGAGGAGTAAAATTTACATATAGTGAGATACACAAATTTTAAGAGTACCACTCTATGAGTTTTGACAAATGCATACTCCCATGTAACCCAAAACTCTAAAATATGATCATCACCATCACCCCATAAAAGTTATCTTATGCCTCTTACCAGTCAGTTCCCATTCCCCTAGATATAACCACTATTCTGATTTTTCTACCATAGATCATTCTGCATTTTATATTGGCTTGGCCAAAATTTCTGTTTAGTTTTTTTTTTGTATGATGGCTCTGGTAATGCTTAGTTGTCTTTAACTTCATTCAAAACAATTTTGTTAGATTGCATTGTGGCAGATGTTGTATCAGTGTGCATTGAAAAAAATTCTCAAAATCGGTGAATTTTTGTGCCGTGATTTTAATATTGAAGATGG
This sequence comes from Micronycteris hirsuta, assembly GCA_004026765.1. Taxonomy (NCBI): domain Eukaryota; kingdom Metazoa; phylum Chordata; class Mammalia; order Chiroptera; family Phyllostomidae; genus Micronycteris; species Micronycteris hirsuta. The sequence continues at coordinate 3,416 of PVJI01018417.1, read as the reverse complement.
AAGAAAATATACAACATTGTTGGTATATTATGTTCTGTTATTTCAAGAATGGCAAAAATGCAAATAAAGTGCAAAAGAAAAGATTTTTGCAGTGTATGGAGAAGGTGTTGTGACTGATCAAACATGTCAAAAGTGTTTTGTGAAGTTTCTCGGTACTATTGATATTTTGGCCAAATAATTGTTTGCTGTGGGGCTGTGTTATGCATTAGAAGGAGTTTAGCAGCACCCCTGGCCTCTACCCACTAGAAGCCAATAGTTGGAAATATCCAACATACTCAAAATATCCAAATCAATAAAGTTATTGGTAAAAATGAAAAATGTGTCTTTATTTTATGGAATAAACTAAAAAGACTTTCTGGCCAACCTAATAGAAGTGCATATGAATGGATCACATAGTATTTTTTTGTATCTGTTTTTTTCATTAAGTATAATGTTTTTGATATCTGTTCATGTTGTTATCCCTATCAGTAGTGGCTTTCTTTTTGTTGCATATTAGTATCACATTATATGAATATACCACTTTGTTTATCCATTCTCCTTTTGATTGACACCTGGGTTCTTTCCACTTTTTGGGGGGGGGCATTTATTATGCATAAGGCTTCTATGACCCTCCTTGTAAACTTTCATTTCTTGGGTAAATATCTTGGAGTGGAATTGCTGGGACTATATCAGTGCTTGCTTAGTTTTACAGAAAACTGCCAGATGTACCATTTTACACTCCAGCACCAGCAATATATGAGAATTCTTGTTGCTCAACATCTTTGTCAACATGATGTTATCAGTCTTTAATTTTAGCCAGTCTATTGAGTGTAAAAATGAGTTGTAGTAGCTTATTTTGATGTTCATTTGTATTTCCATGATATTAATGATGTTGCATATGTTTTAATGTGCTTATTAGCTACAAGCATACCTTGGAGATATTACAGGCTCAGTTCCAGACCACCACGATAAAGCAAATATAACAATAAATCAATTAACACAATTTTGGGGGGTTTTTCAGTGCATACAAAAGTTATGTTACACTATACCATGGCCTATTAAGTGTGCAATAGCATTATGTCTAAACAATAATGTACACACCTTAATTAAAAATACTTTATTGCTAAAAGTGCTAATCATCATCTGAGCCTTCAGCAAGCTGTGTTTGTTTTTCCTCATGGAGGGTTCTGTGTTGATGTTTGCTGACTGATCAGGATGGTGGTTTCTAAAAGTTGGGGTGGCTGTGGCAATTTCTTAAAATAAGACAACAGTGATGTTTGCCTCGTCAGTTAAAAGTTTGCCACATTGATTTTATTCTTCCTTTCACAAATGATTTCTCAAATATAACTGATCACAGGTCACCATAAAAATTTAATAAGAATGAAAAATTGGAATACAACATAGATACATGAAATGAAAACATGCTGTTGGGAAAATGGCATCAATATACTTACTCAATCCAGGGTTCCCACAAACTTTCATTTTGTAAAAAATACTATTTGTGAAGCACAATACAGTGAAACACAATAAAACAAGGTATGCCTGTATTTATTTTTCTTCCATTGTGAAATGTTTGTTCAAATCATTTGGCCATTTTAAACACTGGTTTGTTTGTTTTTTTTATTTTTGAGTTGCTGGAGCTCTTTATACATTCTGGGTACAACTTCTTTGTCAGATATATGTTTTGTGAATATTTTATTTCAATCTGTGGATTGCCTGCTCATTTTATATACCATGTGTTTTGATAAGTTGGTTTATCTTTGTACCTCCTGCTATTCCCATGCATGGTTGAAACTTGATAATATTTACTGAATCATAGAGCTAAAAGTTGTTCATTCTTCCTTCCTTTATTTAGTAACACTTACTGATTACCTACTATGTGGCAGCCTCTCTCCTGTGCTTTTGGGGATACATCAAAAAGCAAAACAGATAAGCTTCTTAATCTCATGGCACTTACATTTTAGTCTATATGTGCATAGTGGTTGGGTGGGAGACAGAAAAACAAATAAATAAACAAGAAGTATGAGGCAATTATATCTGCTATAATACTAAAATGCACTGTATGTATGATGAGAAAAGGATGATTATGGAACTTTTTCAGGTTAGAGGGTCAAAAATCTGAATAAATAATATTTAAGCTGAGACCAGAATGAGAAATAGCCTTTTTTTCCCCCTGGGGGAAAGGGATCTCAGGCAGAAGGAACAGCTAATAAAAAAGGCCTTTAAGGTCTGGCTGGTGTATCTCAGTGGATTGAGTGCAGGCCTGTGAACCAAAGGGTCACTGGTTCAATTCCCAGTCAGGGCATATGCCTGGGTTCCAGGCCAGGTTCCCCCCGCCCCAGTAGGGGGCACACAAGACACAACCACACATTGATGTTTCTCTCCCTTTCCCTCTCTCTAAAAATAAATATTTTTTTTAAAAAAGGCCTTTAAGAGAGGATGCAAATAACTGTAATTGAACAACAATAAAGTAATTTTAAAAAAAAGGCCTTTAAGGTGATTTGGGACTAGGCACAAACTACACAAAATACCTCTTTAGGTAAACTACAGTGTCAGGGATTGGTTGCTTTGGAAATTATCATAAATGGAATAAACTGTTGCTATACTGTTACTCTTTTTTAGTACTGCAGTACTTAGCAGTTTCTCAACATCTTCCCTGCCCTCCCTGCTCTCCCGAGCTCCTAGGGTCCAAGATGCTTTGAAGATAGGAATTTTGGATCAGCTAAACAATGGTCATATAGGTTAAGGCTAGGTCAGGAAATTCTTCCCATCCAAGGTGAGCAAGTGATAGATAAAGTAAATCAAGGGTTGCATAAGTAATAAGCAACTACATTTGCCTTTATTAGATAATAAAATATGAAATGTTCTATTTCTGCTTTTTATGTTTAGATTGTATAATGTGAGTCTATAAATAAAATATCAGTTTGATAAATGAAATATAATTTGTTTCTAAATTTTTCCTAGTTTAAAGAGAGATGGAAGAAAAGATGATGGGAAGGGATAATGGAAAATGGAGACAGAGAGGAAGTGAAATAGAATGAAAAATGGGTGCAGAAATACCAGTATATCGACCAAGAGGAGGGATGAAACTGTCCTAGAGGGAGGTGGAGAAGCTGAGAAAAAACTGGGTGAAAGGGAAGCCAGAAGTTAAATAGGTTTTGTGTGAGTGTGTTCCTATCATCCTCTCATGCTCTTGTGCAATGAGCACCATAGTACATTATTGTTTCCTTTGAAAAATGTAATAGTGCTCTGTAGTAAAATTTAACACATACTTTTCTTCTGTTTCTCTTCTGATGAGCTGTTTCAATTCTACATTAATGCCAAATTCCTTGCATGATTTCTTTTCATTATTTTCTTCCATTAGACTTCTTTTTTGTCTAATCAAAAATCAGAGATCTTTGAGTTAAGAAAACAAACTACTATGCCTCTAGTACCCA
>PVJI01018416.1:0-33414 GCA_004026765.1 Micronycteris hirsuta | reverse complement strand
TTTGGGCTGCGTGCCTGTCTGTGTGGAGTGACGTGGACCCGTGAGAACAGAGGACAGGGCTTCTGCTGGCGGACGCGATCAAAGACGTGCACTCCCTGGGAGGCCTCCAAGGCTCTGGTTTGTCCATTAGAGAAAGGAGACGCTGATTAGCAAGGACCGTACAGTAATTGCAAACTGGTGTCAGGACGGAGGGACACAGAAAACAGACGGCCCCATGGGACCTGCTAGTGCGCCCCCCTCCTCTGCCCTTACCTCACGGATGCTTGCTCCAGGTTGGAGAAAAGGAAGGGGACCCCGGGAGGGTCTTGGTGGGGTCCCCTGGAAACAACATAAGAATGAGTAACCCTGGAAGATGCTTCTAGTGATCTAGATGCCCCCAGGACAGCTAAAATAACCACAGGAAAAACACAGCGATTCCCGTTTGTTGAGCATGTGGGTGCCAGGAACTAATCTAAACCACTGACACATATTACCTGCTAAACGCCCACAGCTCTGTGATTATGTGCACACTGAGACACGTACAGGTTAGGGTACTTGTTTAGGTCAATAAGGAATAAAGTTGGGGATGAAGCCCAGGACTCGCTGATTCCAAAGCTTCTGCTTTTAACCACTGTGCTAGGGTGACAGATCCCTAGCTTAGAATATACATATATATTTTCAAAATCCACAAGCTGTTGGGTACATAAAATATGTATAGTATCTAATTATATCTAAATATATGTATCTTATATGTAAAGTATATGTATATATTATGTATCTACATGGACTATGCAGAGATAATAGGTACAGGTGATAGAGATAGGCGACTGATAGGGATAGGTAATAGGGATAGATAGATGACAGACAGATGACAGAAACAGAGAACATAGAGCACACACATGCACCCACAGGCACACCCGGCCCTTGGGTGCTCCTGGCTCCTTTCTCTGCAAGGGCTGCTGGCAGAGGACAGGAGAATGACTGTCTCCCGAGAGCAGCGGGCAGACCTGTTCTTAGAGTCCCTTCAGGGTCTGCAGAGAGGCTGGCCTCTCTGTGCTTGTAGGTGACCGAGCAGCTCGTGAACTCCAAGAAACAAATGACTAAAGAGGCTGCACTCAGGACAGGCCCACAAAGGACGACCAAGGAAGGCGGGAAAGTGGGCACAGGGTGATCCGAGAGGCAGAACAGAGCTCCCGTGGAAGTGTCCTCCTCCAGGTCCTCCTCAGAACTCCAGGCCACGGAGGCGTGTTTCCCGCAGCCACCTGAAGGGGAGAGGGACGAGTAAGCACAGCATCCCTGCCTCAGAGCAGATGGAGACGCTGCTGGACAGTTGTCAGTCCTAACTTGGGGAAAGATTTACTGAAACCCCCTGGAGAGTAAGAGACCCTCCTAAAATTATCTTAGCTCTGCGGGAGACCCCCACGGTCAGCAGTGGGATGACGGCAGAGTCCCTGCTTTCCTGGAATGAAGCCAACTTCCTTATGTTGGGGCTGCTTTTGCCGCTGTGTTCTAATACTTTTCCTTGGCGTCCCCCACGTGCCAACAGGTAGACAGGTGCGGTCTATAAAAAAGTGCTGGAGCATCTGGGTTTGAGTCCAAAGACTGGGAAAAGTCACTTTTCCTCTCTGGGCCTCCTTTTCTTCATGTATAAACAGGAATGCTAATAAACATGTCACAAGTTCATGGTGAGATATATGGCCAAATGAACAAGTCCAATCCTACTAGGAATAATATGCACTCACAAGTTATATCCACAGATCCTCTCACGGGCTCAGGTCCGGGTCCAAGTGAGGACAGGCCAAGAGTGGTGGGATGTGTGTGGGGGTAGGGGGGTGACCAAATCTTTTACGTTATATTTGTCATCTGGGATTATCCTTGTGTAGAGAGCAACCTTCAGAAGCTCAGTATTTGATACCTAGTTTCTCCCTGCTTTGACTTCCAGTATGTTGCATTTTACATGCGACTGTACTTACCAGCAAACACCCGCAGAAGCGGCAGAAGCCCCCTGAGACTTAGAGCCGTGCTGCCCGGAGGGGATACTAAAGAGCAGGGTGGGGGCAGGGGGTGTGCCAGGAATAAGGCTCGATTGGATCTTGGGTTGGAAACCTGCTTTTGCTACTTGGCTGTGTGAATTCGGACAGATTACTTTGAAGTTTTACTTGCATTTCTAAAACTGGAATAAAAAGTGCTCTAACTCATAAGTGTGCTCAGAGGATAAAAAAAGGAATTGCATGGAAAGACCTTAGCGATCTTAGCACTGTAGTGCTTACTGAATGTTAGCTAATGGCTACTTGGCTACTTGGTTTTAGCTTTTGGTTGGTTTTGTTTTGTTTTGTTTTTAATTAAATATAGGTCTTCATGCTTAAAACATTAAAAAAAAAAAAAAACCATAACACTTAAAGCCACAGAAAGGAAAATTCAACTGTTACCAGAGTTTAGAGAAAAAGTATTGCAGGCCTCCCTGCCATGACGGAGCGTTGTCTGTGTGTGGCCCTCAGGGCCGAGGAGAGGAGAGTGCCCAGCGGGCACAGGGGAGGGCAGGGCGTGGCGTGCTGGGCCAGCGGGACTGAAGGGCTGTGGGAGGGAACTGGGGTGACAGCCTGCCCTCCTCGTGGTGCCCGTGGTGCCTGGAGGCCGAGCTGTGGACAAGCTCACCAGTGAACGAACAGTTCCCATGGCGAGGTGGGTGCGGGGGTGTCTTCCCACTGCCTCAGGACAGTCGTTTTCATTTTCTTAAGTTTGAGAATGCCAGCAAAAAATTTTAATTAAAGGCAAGTCAAGGTATAACTAAATTATTTCCAGAACAAGTGGAAAGACTTAAAAAACAAAGAACATCTTGTTCAAATAATTCTGCGACCCAAGTGTAATTTAACAAAGAAAGAAAACTCAAGAGGATTTGGTCTGGCAGTGTGGCTTAGAAAACACCCCGTAGAATCTTAGGAGAGAACTTTCTTGAAAGGGCAGAGGACACCCTCTGCCCCCGCCCTGGCCATTTCCTAGCAGGGCATTGCCGACACACCCTGTCTGCTCTGGCTCCGCAAGTCAGGATGGACAGGACACACAGACAAATCTGTTTCCTCCTGAGCACCCAGGTGAGCAAGGCCAGTGGGTGGGTTCAAACCGGAAGGTCCAGCTGGAAATTCCAAGGAGGAAAACCTCCCCCTTCCCTTTCTTTCCTACTTAACCATTGTCCTAATTGTAACGACCATCCGAGTCCAATCAAGGGCCCCCTGGGGGCCTGAAATAGTCTCTTTTCCCAACTGAAAACCACCTTTCTTTTCTACCAGCTCCCACCAGGGTTCCCGTCCCGCCACCCCCCATCCAAGACAATCTTAGCTCAGACAGGATTTCCTTCATCTTAGTCATCAGCTTTCATGGTCCAGCCGTCCCTTCCCTTTGCAAAACAAGGAACATTAACAGAAAATAGTCTGTAATGATTTGTGGCTTTTATGCCAGTGCATGTAGACAGCAGTGTTTGTGTGTGCTTACGGACATCGAGATGCCAGAGGTTGGAAACATAAATGTGTTTCGCATTAGGCCACCTGATACAATGTCTTCAGCTGTCTGCTTTGGCTTTTGTAAAATGGCAAAAGAGCAAAACACAGTCATTTTAATCGCCTATCTCAAAAGCTGCAAAGTTAAAACAAAAATGACAATTTTGGCAAAAGTCATTCATGTTTCAGATGAAGGCTAGTAGAATGGCGGGAGAGATGAGTAACATGCCCTGCTAGCCCTGGGTCTGGTTCCCACACTCACACAAGAGTTGACCTTTGGGACATGACATAAAACATTCTTTCGAAGCCTTAACAGATTTCCTGGGGTCTGGAAGGATACGATGCAGATACTTGTCAATTCTGCTCTTGATTAATATGGAAACCCAAGTCACTCAACCCTGGCTGCCTGTGCAGAAAAGAAAGTGTGCACAGAACAAGCTGAGGAGCAGAATTCAGTCCTTCAGTACCCTCCACCTAGCTGTAACTGCACGGGCCTTCTCCCTGTGCCCTCCAGCTCTCTTCTCTCTCCCCCTCTCCCCCTCCCGGCCCGCCTCTCCTCTCTCTCCCGGTAATGTAGCAATACTAGTAACACTAGTAGCAGCACACCACTGTATTTTTCCAATTGAATTATTCTTGCCAGGAGATGAAAGACCAAGATCGCTCTCTCCCAATTCTTGTCAGTGCAGTCCTATCAAGGAGGTTGGGCGGGGAGGGGGAGTAAAATATCTCTTCACAGATTCTAATGTCCTCTTTTTTTATCTCTGTTCCAAAATTTCTTCACCGAGACCCTGTGTGCTTCTAGATATAAAACTTTGCTAAAAAAAAAAAAAAATGCATCTGAAATCAGTTATTTATGTGCAGAATTTCCCTGTGTTTTCCTATAACACCAGTGGACCTTGGACTGGTGGGACTTGGGGAACACCTGGGGAACTCGGTGCATTGTAATGCCTGGCCCCTGCTCTTCAAATATTCTGAGTGACCCGCTCTGGGGTGGGGCAGGCATCTGAAGCTTCCACCTCTGGATTAAGCAGGGATTGTCAGCCTGGGCTGTACAAGGCAAATCACCTGGGGAATGCCAGTGTTGGGCCTGTCCCCTGGAGCTACTGGGATTTGTACACGACCCTCAGATGACTGTGAAAGAATTTAAAGCTCCCCTGGAGAGGAACTTCACCCTTTAAGGCCAGGGAGACTGTGCTCACCCGGAGGTTCCCTTTCTCTGGTCCTGGGCCCTCCACCCACCAGACACAGCCTGTGTCCTAGGAACATCCTACCCCATCCACAAAGTAGTGAGGCACAGCTGGCAGTATACAGCCCAGGGTTCTCTCAGGCCACTGGTGGTGACCCAGTCACTGGACACCCCCTCTCCGCCCAACCCCCTGCTTGGTGTGGTCCTTGCTCCTGCAAACTCCGGTGCTGTCATTTGTGGGTGATACCTTTGTCCTCCGGCGGGAGCGGTCCATTCTCCGCTTGTCACCTGATTGGAATTTAATGCTCCAGAAATAAATGACTTATAACTTAACTTTACCTCAGAGGGGGGAAGAGTAAGGTTAGTCATGCTCACTCTTCATTGTTTTTTTAAATCTAAAAATTCCTTAAGAAGAAAAAGCAGGTAAGACTAGAACAAAGAATGGCTGGACAACGCTGATGCTTCAACTAACTGAAAAGCTTGGTTCCCCTAGAACAAAATGTAACCCCAGGACCATCTGCTTCTGTTTGGTACAAGAACACAAGAGCAAAACCAGACCCGTGTCTCAAAAGGAAATAAATGTATGTAAAGGGAGATCTACATATATTTCATCAAGTTTTTTAATTGCCTTTTTCTTTTTTTCTACCATATCATTTACAAAATCTTTATTTTTCTAATTCTTGAGTTAAGGACAAAAGACTAAGGCTGTTTATTCAGTTGACATTTTTGCTTTCATTTTGACTTTTCTTCTTTGGCCTTAATTAACTACAGTCTGGGAGAATAAACAGGAAAAAAGACAGACGTCGTGAGGTTTCTCTTAATTCCTCACATTTAGAAAACCATTTTGGGTCTTTATTCTTTCTAAGCATTTCATGGGTTAAAATTTAGGTAAATTTCTAAAATAAAAAATAAGATCCTGACTCAGGATTCATGCATCGTAGATAAAACAAACACGGTGTTTGTAAACTAATCATTTGGAAGCGATCTTATTAATGTCACCCCAGGCCTCTTGTATACATAGTGAAGACCTGCGTGGATTCTTTTATACTTCTGTTTTTCTAACTCGGGTACATGCAATCCACATGACATAAAATTTACCACCTTACTCATTTTTAAGTGTACAGTTCACAGCATTAGGGATATGGTCATCGCTGTGCAGCCAACCCCACCATGTATTTCCAGAACACTTTTTATCATCCCAGACCGAGACTCTGTCCCCATTGAAAACTAAATCCCCATTCCCCTTCCCCAGCCCCTGACCACGTCTGTTCTACCTTCTGTTTCCATGAACTTGCCCATTTTAGGGACCTCGTGCCAGCGGGGTCACACAGTGCCTGTCCTTTTGTGACTGCTTATTTCACTGAGCATAATGTCTTCAAGGTTCATCTGTGTTGTAGCATGTGTGAGAATTTCTTTCCTTTTTGCGGCTGAATAATATTCTGTACTTTTTAAAGTTATTATTGTAAAGCTCAGTTTGGTTTTCTTCGTTGATAGGTTTCAGTGGTTAATCTCAGGTTTAGGAGAAGGGACTCACAGCTCAGAACAAAGGGACACGCAGGCCAGTCAGCCATGGGCTCTCCCCACTTCTGTCCCTCAGACTCGGTCACCTCACTCCTGCCTGGCTCCCTTCAGCCCCTCTCCTCTCGATATGCGTCTTGCTTTTTTGGCAAATGTTGACCACTTCCTGATGGAGAGGGTTCTGGGTTTCCTCTGGGTCAAGCATGGACATGCAGGTGTGACGTTCAGGAGTAAGGCCTGGGTTGGAGATACAGATGAGGTTGTCACAGATCTGGTGCCACTCCTGAGGCCCTGGGGCCACACAGTGTTTCTCGGGAAGAAGAGAATGGAAGTCTCAAGACGAGGGAGCCAGGATGAGGCTCAGGAGAAGCTGCAACTCAGAAGCCTGGGGAGGGTGTGGTCAGGCCATCTGATGCCACCAAGGCTAAAGTTTTGTCCATGGGTTTGCCAAATTCGAAGTCCCTGGGCACCTCTGTTCCCATAGTGCTGGAGTCACAGATACAGTGGGTTGGGGAGACTCCAGGACATGGAGAATTAGAGACACAGTGTCCACCTCTAGCCATTGCTCTTCCCCTTTCTGCCGAATGCCAAGCTCCCGAGGGGCTCGGAACTTGTCTTGTGCATCATTGTGGCCTCCCGCCACAGGGACCTGCTCAGAGGGGCCTAAAGAATTCTATTAAATAAATGTGTTATTTAACCATTCCGTGGGAAGTCTTAAGATATTTCAGGTTTCTAAATAAATGAGACTGATCCCATGATTAAAAGAAGGCAACCGGGGCCACCTGGGCGAGGTCAGCTGGCTCGGGAGGGAGGATGCCCGGAGGCAGGCTCCAAGAAGGGCCCCCTTTTCAGTGTTTCAGTTTGACACACTGACCCCAAGCTCTCATTCTGCACCAGTCCCCCAGCTCCCAGACTATCTCTAAGTCTTAGAGCAGCAGATGGACAAAGGTATCGATCTACAAAAACCTGGAATTCTACGGTGGGCGAGGAGGTGGCATTTCTCCAAGAGGTTGAGGGCCTGTAGCCACATCACTGGTTTAGATCCCAAAGACAGGATGGGTTGAGACTCGCTGGTTATTTTGTCATTTCTCTTCTGCGCACCGTTGGCGGGACCATCAGCAGGCTCTGATCCAAGGTGCAGGAGAAGAAGAGCGGCCGTGTGAGAGGCAGCCACCTGCCTGGAGGTGTTGGGATGATGTGTGGATGCCTGGCACCCCTCTGCTCTGTGCTTTTTCTTTTACAAGTCAGTTGTGTTCAATGTGTCTCTTTAGTGAAGCAACACTCGTCCCCCTGCAGCTGTGCAATTGTGAGACCCGGGGTTTAAATGAGTGTCCAGGGAGCCGCGGGGCCAGTTGGAGGGCCTGTCTCCCAGCCAGAGAAACCTGGGGAAGATGGCTCCGGGGCGTCTCCTCTTCCAGCCTCCACTGTGCTCGTGACGGGAGGACACAGGGGTGCAGTAAGAAACTCCCAAAGGGAAAAGGGCTTCCTCTTCCCCCCAAAACGGACCATGGGCCCCAGGAGCCCTTCGAGAGCAGGGACCAGGTCATGGGCATGCCGACTCTCCAGTACCCAGTGCAAGGTGGAGCTGGGATCTGACTCACAGGGCAAGACAGACACCAGCAGGAGTGAAGAAAGCAGACAGGTCAGGAGTCCTGGTCAGAACCAACACTAAGTGTTTGGGGGCCTTTTTGTTCAGAATCAGTGCCTTCCCTCAGAAGTATGCACCTGAGGTCAACCAATAAGGAGTTCCTCTTTCATTGGCTTCACTCACTTTGAATTGCTGGATAAAAAACTACTGAGGTAGACAGTCATTGGCTTATCTACAAAGTCAAACTAATGCAAAATATGCTTCCACTGCAAGACAGAATACCAAACTATTTCATAGCATGCATTTTTTTTTCTCTTGAGCTTCAGCCCCAAAGGGAAGTCAGGCATTTGGCCAATGAGCAGTCTATGGACTGAACTGAACTTTTTCTTCAGGGCAGCAGAGGGTGGCCAGTGGCCTCCTTTGTGCTTCCAGAAACTCAGCTTTGTGGTGCATCAAAAGTGAGAATATGAAAAGTGAACCAATGACCAAAACCACACAGTCTGTGGAAAAGGGTGGGAACCAGCAATCAAAGTCCCCCGTTTATCAAACTGTTAACTGACTGGACTCGCTCTTTCAGGAGCCCCTCCCTCCTGGGCCCATGATCGTGAGGTTACTTAAGGGAAGGGGAGGGCTGGCCTGAGAACTCACTTTCTGCTGTAAACGCTGATCCCTGGCAAGGAGTGAGACTTACAAGTAGGTGATGTCTCTCCACCGGGATGTATGAGACAGCGAATCAGACAAAGCTCCTCAGTCCTGGCTGCATCTGAAGAGCGGGGCCAGGGCAGTACTGCGCAGCCAGCCCCCAAATTTGATTCAGCAGATTCAGATTCAGAGGATCCAGGCAGGACCTGAGACTCTGCATCTCTCATCCACTCCCAGGGGATGGTACGCTGCTGGTCCAGGGACCATGATTTTGGTTAGCAAGTCCTAGATGATGTTTCTAAAGCGTTGTGATTCTGTTTTCCCTTTGAAGAGTCACTTCCTAGCAACTGATAGAATATATAACCATGGGCTTGCTTGTCTCCAGAACATCCTGCCAATCTTCTAAAATGTGACAAGAATTACACCACACTCACTGGTGCAGACAAGTTTTGGAAAGCCATGGGAGATAGATCATTTCCGTCTGCTGATCTCTAGAAGGGTTAGGGATTGCTCTACTTGCAAAGCATTTTGGCTTTTGACATTTGGGGCTGAGTCTTCTGGGGTCATGTCCTGCCTGAGAGCAAGTTCGGCCCTGCGCATCGCACAAACAGCCTGTTAGAAGAGCCAGGATAATGAATGAGAGAAGAGTACCGTGGCCTATTTCATTGAAACACATTTGCTCCCATAAAGATGGGTCTTCTTCACGCCGTCAGCCTTAGCTCATCATCTGAGCAAAGTTTGACCAGAGGTATGCATAGTGATCAGAAATCAATACATTTCTGCAAGACTGTTAGAACCAGTTACTGGAAACGGAAGACAACACTCCTGTTTCCTGGAGAGTTTGCTTGAAGCCTGTTTCCCTTTGAAATGAAGTGGAAAGCACAGCTCCCCCGCCCTACCCCCAGTTATCTTTCTAAGTTGATAGAGGTGGCCCTGTTTCTCATGGAGCGACACTTGGTTTTCCCTGGTGAGAGTCAGTCCGGCGTTTGACTGTCTCTAGTTAAAGCATCTGCCAACCAGAGCCCTTTGGAAAATTCCAGGCCAGACAACCACATAGCAAAGATTAAGAAGGCAGACATAGCATCTAAATGTCTACGCGGCAAATCATCTGGGAAGATTAGTAAATAGAGTTAGAGAATTCTTGGTTTGAACAATGGCTAAGGCAGTGCAGTAATGGGAAGATTCCTCCGTACGTAGCCTTTCATCCCTTAATCCCCTTGTGTGTCTTTATTTACTCTTCCTCAGACTCCTTATTCCAGGAAATTCTCCCCTCTCCTTCAAGGTACAGACTTTGTGCTTTGTCTGTGGCAGAGAAGGGAGACCAGGTGTCTCCCACGTTGTGAATGTGTCGTGTCCCAGGACTTCATTTTAAGTCCTTTGCTTCAAACTCAGGTTGGACCTGCCCATTGCCAAAAGCAAGGAGCTGTGGCTTCAGAGTCCAGCTCACAAGGCTTCAGGTTGGGCTCCATCAGTCATGAACTAACAGCTTTTGGTTTTTGTGGTCTTTGTTTTCTGCAAGGTGAGTGTGTGATCCTCCCATAGCTAGCTGCTAAAAGGAATGCACTTCAGAATGCTTATGAAACACAGTGCCTGTTATGAAATAAGCAACCCCAGCAGGTGCTGTTATTACTGTTTTTTCCTCTGAATCCAATGACTGCTTGAACTTGAGCATGTCCTCTCCTTGCCACTCACTCACCCCAGTGACAGCCCATTCTCCCAGCCTGCTCTGCATCCCTCAGTCATAAAGCCTTGGTAGGTAATTCCAAGTTTTTCAATGCAGAGACCACTCCTTCCACATCTTTTCCCATCAGCATATTGCAGACCACAGGAAGCGTCTTAAAGAGGCTGTTTGTGGACATCAGTTACCTGAGTCTTCCCTGACCCCAATTTGCATGGACTCCTTCTTGGGAGACTCCCGCAGCCTTGACGACATGGGTTCCACAGAGGGGCTGCATGCCGGACGGGGGCTGTTCCTCAGTCCCCACAGCATGTCCCGCTGCCTCCTTAGTGATTCCCACTGTGCTGGGTCATGCCCACTGGGATCCGTCTCCATCCAGCGTCCTAATTTGTTCTGATTATCAGCCTGTCATCTGCATGACAACATGAGAATAACATTGTCTTAACTTGATGATTGAGTTATTGCTCAAAACCAATGAAAGTTAGTTTTGGATGGCAGCTTATAAGCCAGCTGAAAAATGAGCAATGTATGACCAAAGAGTCTTAACCATGGATAGATAATAAGTTTGGATTCAAGGTAAACCTTGGTTCAGTGTCTACCCGCCCTACCCCCACAGAAGTCTGAAGCGTCGTTCATGTGCTCTCGGCTTCAGGCACCTCTGCCCTGTTCCAGCATGCGCACCTCCACCCCCACCGCACATCTGCTGGTCTACTAACCTCAGTCACCCTAATCCCAGACACCCCGCCCCACCCGTGCCGGCTACCTCTGTGGCTTGTGATCAAGAGGGCTCCTGACCATCCACATCTTGGCTTCATCAGCTACTCTCCTTAGGTTAGTTCACTTCCCTCCAGTGTCTGGCTTCCTTCCATTTGCTCCAGGCCTCGCGCACCCCAGGGCTCAGAACATAGTCACCCACTCTAGACATTGAAGACAAACTTCTCCCCGCATTACTGATCGCCGTGGATTCCATCCAGAGAACAACTCTTTTCCTTCACCACTGCCACCCACCCACCCTTCCTGGCTCGTCCAACTCAGAGTCAGAATGTCAATAGAAGGCAAGAAATTGCGAGTGCTTTAGAGTGATCCTCTTAAATAGTCCCAGATGATTTTTAAGTGCATGTCTTTTTATAGTGAGGAGTTAGACTTGGGGAATTGGAAGGGCAAATGAAGAAATTCAGCATGAAGTAGTTGCCTCGTGTTATTTCAAGAGAGGAATTCACTCTGGGTGTCGCTGAAGCGTTAAAATCCCCCCAACAGTCCCAGAAAACTAGCTCTCCTGCTGTGACCCACACCCAGCTAATTGTGTTTTCATAATCCGTTAAGGCACTTGTTCCGAGCGAAGTTTCAGCACGGAGCCATCACTTTTTAAAAGTCACCCTTTAAAACAAAATTGTGAACGTAAGCAGCTTTTCTTGGTCATAAACACAAAGTGATTAATTTCCCATCAACTCAGTAAAGTCTAAATAGATTTTTATAACATTTTCCTGAGTTGTTATTGTGAAACAGAGTCAGTATTTTAAATGATCATTAGGTGATGGTAGAACTATAAATTGTATATCATAAACCTCGTTCATCTAAACTAGTAATTATTTCTTTGTCTTTAGTAAACTATAGGTGGGAAGGAGTCTTCCGTTAATGAATAATCAAAAAAGTTCATCAGGGAGGTACTTCATCTGCTTAATAAACCTCCTCAAGCACTTGTGAAGTGCTCATTTACATGTGCAAAATACGCTGTCCCTGAAAAGGGTTATCATCTGCTTTAAACCATCCTGAAGATCCTCAGTCTCAGGGGAATGACTCCTTAGTACAGTTGTTGACATTTAAAAATCAGCAAAACTTTGTTTTCCTTTTCAGAATTCCCCAAGTCAGATATTTTTCCTGTTCAACCTAATTCTTTCACAAGTAAATAAAATTAGTCAAATTCTTCGCTCTAGTTTGACAATGAAGAAGCGCCAAATTAGGCCAGTCGAGTTCACTGAAGCAAATGTGATATAAGTGGAGATTTGCCTGTTAAGCATTTTTACTATCTTCCTCTATTTCATTCCTTTCTTTAATGAAATAGGAAAGTAAAATACTGGACTTCCAGTAGAAATTGGAAGTGCAGACATGTTTAGTTTAATGTGCTAACAGCACGTCTAATTCAATGATTATATCATGTGAAGGATGACATATAAAGACATTTGTCTGTGAAGGGTTTATCCTAGATGTAAAAGCTCAAAGGCAGACCGGACTTTAGGGATAAACTAGTCCAAACTTCTCCTAAACATAAGGAGCCATGGGCCCAGAGAGGTACAGAGACCCTCCTATGACCACACAGCTAGTTCCTGCTAGAATTGAGAAACTCAAGCCCTAGTTCAGGATCAGCCTTGATAAACTAATGCTGTCATCTAATTTCACTAATTAAGTCATTTTATATATTAGTCATTTTTTTAGTAAATTACATGATTCACTATTTTTAAAGGCTTGTTTTAGAAATGGTGAACAGAATGTTCTGCCAAGCCGAAACCCATTGATCTTCATAGAACTACATCATGGGACAAAGCTTATACTTCTTTGAGGCCCAATATTGTGGCAAAAATAAAATCTTCTATTTTAGCACAATATGAACTTCTGTGGCAAGTTCATAACCAGGTAAGGAGATCAGACCACATGCCGATCCGAACAAAAGGCAGGAGTGTATTAAATGGGGAAGTCTAGACCTTTGAACAGGTTACTTACTACTTCAGTCCGTGGGGTATCAGATTTTCTTAATGCTAGTGTTTAAAAGACTAACCGTAAAGCAGTGTAAGACACACCACATTTATTCTGTCATTTTTCTGTATATGTCTAAGGACAATTCCTCCCCTGCCTCAGGGATATCACCTTAAGTCAACCTGAGTTTTTATTTTTTGAAGTTGAAAGCCTAAATTCCTGAATACCTAACTTAGAGAATCCTGAGAGCTCAGATGTGACTCATGACATACCAAAGTCTTTCTTAAAAGTCTTAGACAATAGTGAGGCAGGGGCCAGGTCAGGAACGGGGTGGCTCTGAAGAGAGAATGCAAAGATAGAGTCAGCCAGACAGAGATGCAAAATGTGGCATTTGGAGTGTAAAGCTATCTAAATGCCCCTGGATATGATAGAAAATCCCTGCCCTCTCCTCCGTGTTACTGATACTTTATATTTGTCCTAGTTCTTTGTACTTTTCAAAGAAAAGTTGCATAGCCATGATCTCATTTAATCCTCATAGCAGCCTTGTAAATAGATGGGACAGGTGCAGTCATCCCTGCTTACAGCTGAAGGAAAGAAAAGCCAGAGGAGTTTAATAACATGATAATGTCACTAGATTCTGACAGAGCTGGTGCCGGAACCCTTCTGTTTCTTGAAATTGTTCTACACTCTCATAGCTCCACAGACGTTACTATTTGACAGTCTCAATCACCCCGCGAAAATATTGTAACTGCCATGACATTGGTAGGGAAAGAGAAATGCTCAGGGGTTTCCCCAGGTATACCCAGCAAAGTGGATGTAATTCCACGGTGAGTGGCAGAGTAGTCTCTGAGTACGGCAGCATACAGTACCATGAAGCCAGCTTTCACCTCTGTTAATGGCAAAACCAAATGTGACAGATTCGGCAAGTGTATTCCTGAATTTGCCACACCAGCACTATGTGCATTTTGTTTGTCTATAAATATAAATTCCTCCTTTTAAAATTGGGGAGCGCTGTAACAATGTGTCTAATGAAACATGATGGATAAGAGGCTTTAGCATTAAAGATTTCAAGACTTCCCTTGGCCCCTTTAACTGAGATTGGAACTCAATTTTGTTTTGCAAGTCACTCTTATAGCTGCATGACTTCATCGCAAGCAAGCTAAATAAAGGAATTTTCAGTATTATAACGGTCACTAAGCAGACAACTGACATGTCAGCATTTAGAAGGGGGTAAGGTTTCAGGGCCAGCGTGGAGAGATACTGCTGTAACATGATGTTTTACTTGGGTGCTTCATTGTGTAGGGGGGTGGCAAGTTGGAATGAAGCTGGAAGACTGTGGGCGGAATGTCAGCTTGATTGGGGCAAATCTCTTGAAATCTATTGAGACTCCCCATCTGCTTGTTCACAGCTCATCTACGTGACTCTGAAAATTGGCTAACAGCTCCTAGGCCAGTATTTCTGGGATTCTCTTATGGTTTAAAGCAAAGTCCATATCTTTGTTCTTCCAGATTTCCAGTATTGGCCATCCACCTCCCTCCTGAAATGCTTCTCTGAGTCACATGGCACTACGTGATTTGCTTAGAGTACCTCCCAAGGCTGTACCGTAGAGGTACCGGACACAGCATATATATGTATAAGTCGCAACATGACTCCAACCTGCTCCTTTGAATCAAAGACCTCCTGTTATATGCTTTTCCTGAGAGCAATTAGTTTCCAAAACAGCAGTTTAGAGCATTTTCCACCACCAGCTATCAGCAGGGTTGCCCGTCTTGACCTATTTTGGCTGACTGATTCCTCTCTACATAGTTTGGTAATCAGGATATTCAACTGTTTTTCGGGGGGAGTCTTGTTGCCTGCATTTCTCTATAGTGGGTCTTACATCTTAAATTCTACATAAAATAGGCACTCTTCAAATGCTATTTAAATAGCCACTGGATGTTCAAATTCTTTCGGAGTCAGTAAGGTACTTTACATACAGCTTTTTACAGAAGGAAATGTATTGATGCCATTTTCTTCAGGAAAGATCCCAAAGCTCTTAAACTATCTCCCAACGATCAGCTTGAACATTTTATGCTGGACTTAAAATATACCAGTAAAATGATGTGATAAGGCCAGGTCATAACAAAGTACAAGTTGCTGGCCCAGGGCACTCGGTACTGTGCGGCCCCCAGTTCCCTGAGACTAATCCTTAAAGAGGTGGCAAGAGCAAGCTTACTTGAGAGACAGAAAATCCCAAATCTCCATAATATTTTTTCTGCAGCAATTTTTCCATTTTCTTCTCCTCAGCGATTCCCATGCTGTTGAAAAGAGGAGGAAGTCATAATTTTCCCTGCTTGTCAATAGCAGCCAAGTCCACCACAGAACTGGGGCTACTAGGCAATCCTCCTGGGCTCAGCTGCCTTGACCCCTGAAAACTCATGCCTGACCCTCATTCCGCAGACCCTGGCTGCCGTGGTAATGAGAGAGTGGGCAAGGGGATGGCCAGCAGACCCCGACTGCTCTCAGATTTGAATCGTTTACAACCACCAGGCCAAGTTTCTAAGACCAAGGGCAGTAGGAGGGATAAGGCAATATTCCAAAAACTAATTCAAAACAACCAACAGAAGAATTTGGTGTCTTATATTTACTTTCACAGTATTTGTATTTCCCTGATTACTAATGAGGTCCAGCATGTCTGTACGTACTTATTGGCCATTGGATTTTCTCTCCTTTGATATGCCGGTTTGAGTCTGTGCCCATTTTTCTATAGGTGTCTCTGTTCGTACTGACTTGGGAACTCTTTTTTCTAAATACAAGCCCTTGGTTGGTTCCATGGGTTACAAATACTATTTCCATTCTGTGGCCTGCTTTTTCTTTCTCTCAATGATGTTCTTTGATTTTAATGTCGTCCAATTTATCAATCTTTTCTATGGTTGTGCTTTTTCAGACTCATTCATTAACTCTAAAAGTTTGCTCTAGAATTGTTTTTTGTATTTTCTATATATGCAACCACACTATCTGTAAATGAGGGCTTTAAATCTTCCTTTTTCGTCCTTATACCTTTTTTCTTGCTTTACATTAGCAATATTAAACCAGAAGATGCTTATTGACCCCGTACATATTATGTACCCTTCATTAATAGGCTTTGAATGGGTGTTAGAACCTATACAAGCTCCCAGGCTAACTTTTGAACTTGTATGATCCCCAGTGTAGTTTTCTGGACTATCTTCCAATAAAAAGTGCCAGAGGAAACAATTTTCTGAGCCCTCCTCATTTTTATTTAGGTTTAGACCAGAGATTCAAGTACAGACAGAAGTAAACAATATCCACACAACCTAATGTTTTTACTGTTGTAGAAAAGCAAACGTGACCACTGCCATTACACGGCTCTTTTCTCACGCAGCACATTCCCCCCTCTTACCTCCTGTCCTCCTGCACTTGAATGCTGACTGTGGAATGTAGAGTAGAATGCTAATGTTTCTGAGGCAAGCACTGGGAGATAGCAGGCGAGATATGGATCTTTCCAAATGATCTCTTTTAATAGAAGGTGCAGTTTCCGAGTTTATACTGTATTTTGCCATCCGTGAAAGTTGTTTTGAATGGTGAGCAATGACTCCGTCCAGTATTACCTAGATTTCTGTGTAATTGGCCTGTAACGTGCTTCTCACATTAGCAGTATTCTCAAATGTATATGGTGAAGCCTGTTGCTGAGCTCAGTTGAAGTTCTGCACAACCTAAACACACTGCTATTTCCAGAAGCCCAAATTCCAATGGTAGCTACGTAAGTCTTATCTCTGAGCCAGCAAGAAACTGGATGTGAGAGGTGTTGCAACTTGCCGGGGTCCTTGCAGGGGCTAACAAGGCTTGCTTCTGGAAAGGACGTGTTCTGCCAGCTGAAAGAGGTAGAGGGTGGGGAGAGACTGTAGCTATGCCTGTGGTCTAAGAACTATTCTTGAGAGTCAAAGAAAACACCTGCTTTGGACCAGCTGTGCCCCATATTCCACCTCTCATTCCTGACCACTCCAGGGATGTGGATGCCATTTGATGGTTCCGGATGCAGTAATTTGGAAATACGTCTCTATGGCAACCTTCGATGTCATTCTGCCTTAGCCTCTTCTCTAGGCAGAAAGGTACGCCATGTCATCACAGAGAGATAACTGCTTAACTTTTTGTTAATAAAATCCTCTTTGTACTTGGAAAACATTACATTTCTTAACTCCCCCTTGTAAGCCTGACGACCCAGCACCTAATGTTCATCCCATGTCCAGGCTGCTTGATTGAGCCCAGGTCCTCCCGATCTGCTTGCTGTGAGATTGGGAGCAGCTAAGCCTCTTGGTTTCCTCTGATAGGGTGTGCGTACTTATACCTGCACACTTGTTGGGTGTGCTCTCTCCTCACCCATCTCTTCTCTCATCATAGGGAACAGTGTTTGGAAATACTTATTCTTCTCCAAACATTTTCTAACTTCACTAGAGCGGGTTATGTCCAAGGTATCCTGGACAGAACATGCCCCTGTTGTTACAGCAAGGTCCGTTGGGGGGGAGGGGCGGATGGCCCGCATCCTGTTTCACATTCCAGCAGTGTGTTACCTTTTCCCTGGAAAACCCTGTCATCTGCTCCCAAGTAACCGTCAACACATCACTGCTCACTTTTCCAGTCTTACTCCTCAAAAAGGAAACTCATCATCATATTTCTGAAGCTCAACAAAAGGAATAAAACATCTTGGCTTGTTATTCTCAACCTGTCCCCGCCCCCAGCACCCTTGCTCCCTGGTAGCCTTGCACACTCTGGCAAACTGGCATGACCTTCTCCCCAGTCCTTGGTGCTTTCCCAGCTCCTGCCAACTGTGATTGACCCCTTCTGTGTCTGAATGTTGCCTGCCCCACAGCCCACCCCTGCCCATAGGAGTCCTGCCGGCCCTTGAAGCCTCACTCAGATGGCACCCCCGTCCCTGATGCTTTGCTGAGTTTTCCCGTTGGGACGATGCCTCAGTTTTCTCTACTTTTGCTAGGGCCCTTCAATAGTCACATCTGTTTTGCTGTGTAGTTATAGTTACAAACAGTTAGTAAGAGATAATATCAGCAAATTCTTATCAGAGCTAGACTGTGAGCTAAGTACTTTACACACATTACTTCCAGTTACCTCCACTAATATTATCCTCATTTTACAAATGAGGAAACCGAGGTCTAGAGGGTTAAGAGAGCTGTGGGGTCAGACGCAGCCTGAGCAGCCTGACACCCAGACTCACTCCAGCTCACTGCTGTCTTGTGTCTGAACTTGAAAGCACAGGGTTAGCTTTTGGAGTGTGGGAACGTGGCTTATTAAGTACGTATCCCCAATGTGCCTAGTCTACTGCCCAAGCAAGAGGTTAATAAGTGCTTCTGACATAAATGCCTAGTTACTGTCTCTTTTTGAAGCTGAGTAGCCTATGCAGTTAGGTTGGGCTGTGAAGTAAACCTTCTTGGGAGTCAATCAGGAATCAATCAGGAGCCGTACTCCTGACTTTGACATTCAAAAAGAGTGACCTAGCTTTTGAAGCAGGTCTTTGTCAGGCACAGCAGACGTGACATACATTTAACCCTTTCTGAGGAGTATTCCCATGTGCATGTCTGCATGCACTTGCATTGTGTCCAGATGGCCCTGTTTCAGAGTCTTTCTTTAGACCACAAAGTAACCATCTGGTTACGTAAGTAGGTTCACAACCACATTCTGTGGAGTGTGTTCATACACGATTTCAGTTTGAGTGAAATCTAGGTTTCACACTTCGGAGCAAGCTTCCATTCCCAAGCTAAGGAACATTTCATTTACAGTCATGGCACACTTATTTGAGATGTTCTTTAGCTAAACACATTTGTTCCTTGCAGTGTAGATTTATAATCTGGGAAATTTGGAAAAAACTTCCATGCAGAGGATTGTGACAGCAGTTAAGATTACAGTGTATCTCTTAAGAATAAATATTATGTAGTCAACATTGTTATATACGTTGTGTTTATGAGAGCTTCTGGAAGTGTGGGGAAATGTTTAATGTAAAGAAAAATGAGGATGCAAAATTTTATATAAAGCGTAATCTCAATTATGTAGAAGAAAGTACAAAAGAGGAGACCAGAGGAAGGATGCAGAAATGTCCTCTGCCCAGAACTGGGTCTCCTCGCCCTCCTGGGCAGGTGCAGCACCATTCAATTCCGAAGACCAGTCCTCCACTGAGGGAGGAGGAAGCTAGTGAGCCTGAGGTCACGGGACTTGTACTGTCTGTCTGTCCCTTTCCTTGTGCCCGCTTGTATTGTGCTTTGCAAAAATTAAGAATATTTTTAACATCTGTTAGCAGTGCATTTCATCCCAGTCTGAATTTACACCGTCACTCAGTTGCTTCTGAACTACCTTTCCACCTGGAGCTAATATATGTGAAAATAAAAATAGAAAAATTTGCATCGAGTGTCTATTCCCAAAGTTTAAAAACAAAACATAAAAACCCTTTTTCTTTTTTTGACCTCCAGCTATTCCAAATTATTTTCTCCACTCCTCTGGCACATTGATATAGAGAATTAAAAGTTGACCATTTCCTTTTTTCCTGGAAAATATTCTAATGACTCTCTTTGATACTATGTCTGATTGTATGTCTCAAGCATAACCAATCTTTTATGAACATGCAGGGAATTATAATGGCACTGCGTTTGTAAAATTGAATATAATGCTACTATTCATGAAAAGAGATGAATTCAGAAAAAAAGGGAATGAATATCAAAATGGAATTGAACAGTAGGTTTTTATAGGACCCTTAAGACAAAATGCATGTAGGAGGACCGCAGAGGGAGCTGGGCAGGCAGGGGCTGGGCCTGGACTTGATGGCTGAGCCCCACAGCTAGCTGGCCAAACGCGCCTCATTTTGTCCACAAAGAACTGTGGTGGAGAAAAGGGTTAAACACACAGTTGGTCCTTTTACTGAGAAAAACGGGTCCCTTTTATCTGTATCAGGCTTGGCTGGAGGAGGCAGGGCCTGCATGTCCCTGGGCAGCTTCACATCTGCAAGCAGCTTGTCCGGGAGCTTCCTTCCCGAGGATGTTTGAATGTTTTATACACAGCCTCGACCCCAAGCACTGCCTTCCTGAAACTTGTGAGTGTCTAGCACTCACAGCTGTTTGGAAGCCTCACTGAGGGCAGTTTATCTCCTACTCCCTCTCAGCAGTTCCAGGGCAAGTGGCTGCTGCACCAAGCCATGGGCTGGCATTATCTCAGAAGTGCTCACTCCCCAGGTGGCACAGTTGTGTCCCTGTGTGTGTTCATGAGACACTCACACTGGTTCCCCGATGGGTTAGAACACAGGCTCCCGGATGCTGTTCTGAGGACTGGCAGTGGTCGGCAGTTAGGTTTCAATGAGCAGAGGGGAAAAACTGAGAAAACAGACCATATTTGTTTACATAGGACATACAATACATGCCTCTACACATACATACTTAGGTTTCTAATGTGATGATAATGCAGCCCTGGACTTCTGATTCCGTAGTTCTGGGGTGAGGCATACCCATTGGTATTTTTAGAAGCACCCAAGATAATGCTAATAATCAGAAACCAGTGGTCTCCTATTTGAAATCATAAACGTTAAGATTTAAAGCAGGTTGCCCCAGACAAAATGAGCCAACGAGGGCCCACAGCTGGTGGGCAGTAAGCCCAGTGTGCCAGACAGGCCCAAATCGTGGTCCAGCTGCGTCTGCCCAGGGCCAGGAGCCAGTTACCAGCCCCCGGCCCAGAGGACAGCGGGTAGGAGCGCCAGGACAAGAAGCAGAGCGGAACTGGATCAGAGGTCAGAAGGGAAACCCGTGCATAGCAGGTCAGAGAGGGTTGCCTTAGGATTCTCTTTGTGTAGTTCCGGAATCAAATTCCTGTGCTTTTGAAGGCTTGGGCGTTCACATCCCCCATGTAGCTTTACCCTAGTGGTCTTAAAGTTCCCACTTCGTCTGGCTGACCACAGTAACCCTCCAAAGCTGATGTTTATAAGAATTTGAAATGCTCATGTTCCAGAAAGTTTTTTTGTTGGGTGCTTTGTTGTGTGTGCCTGTGTCCCCAAGGCATTTTTCAGGACAGCTTAGGGTAAAGCAACACTTTAACTGTTAAAGATACAGCATTGCTCCTCGTGAAGATTAAACGTAGCCCACTCCATGAAAATGCTGTGTGTAAACTGCGCGATACCAACTGCTTCAAGTTAACATTCTTGCTTGTTGCTTTACTGTTTAATGAGGCCAGTAGCATGATTTTATAGTACTCTCGAACCACAAGCAAACATTTTCAGGCAGCCCCTCTGCCACTCTAGGGGCTGTTTATTACTAAATTATATCCTAAGATGGTTTTTAAGTTAGACTTTTCATGAAATGCTTACTGAGTCCACTTTACATGCATTTTATAGTCTATAAACATTTCACTAGTTGATTCTAATAATTAGAGAAAAAGAATCTCCCGTAATATAAGGAAGGAAAGAATATTCAGGGAGTGAAGGCAAGAAGGGTAGTCGACAGGAAGAGCTCAAGCTGAGAATCTTTGGAAAGCAGCCGTGGGGACCTGTTGTCATGAGCTGGTGAAAGGGACCAAAATAAAATGGAAAACAAATGTAAGCGGGTGGGGAGGGAGGGTGAGGGAGGAAATGAATTACTAAGGGCACCATTACTGGGACATGAGACTGATAGCCTTTTTTTAAATTTTTTAAAAATCCTCACACGAAGATATGTTTGGTGATTTGAGAGAGAGAGAGAGATGCAATCAAACCCGCAACTTAGGTATGTGTCCTGACCAAGGATTAGACCCACAAACCTTTGGTGTGTGCAGACAACGCTCCAACCAACTGAGCCACCCAGCCAGGGTGAGACTGGTGTTCTTGAACTAGGGGGATAGACAAGGAAGAGGAAGAGGTTGAGTAAGTTGGTGAAACATTTCCCCTGAAGAGGACCCAGCAAGTCCTGCCAGTGCAGGAAAGGAACTGCCCAGCCCCTCGATCCAGGAAAACAACAGGCCTCTGCTGAGCAGCTAAAACTGGGGCCCAGAGGGCAGCTTATCTGAAAGATTAAGGGGAAAAGTGGAGAGTAGTCGAGGATAACCGTGGACTTTTACAGCTTGCCAGGGAGTGATTTGCTTTCCTGAACTGCTAGCCTGACTTTCGCAAGAGGAAGACGGTCTTATGTTTGCTGTCCCCTGAAGACAACAGCTAATAAACGTCTGGAGGCCCTTCCCAGCCCTTCCCCAGGTTTGGCCCGGCCCGCAGAGAGCTCCTGGCTGCTGTGCGCTAGCTGGGAGGTCATGTCATGTGTTTAATAAGAAGCTAAGTGTTTTTGTTTGGGGCTTTGTTTTTTTTTATTCTTGTTTTTTTCTTAATGTCTTCAGGACAATTTTTAGAAGAGTGTATGCCCCATAAAAGGAAGAAAATGGTGCTTTTGGATTCTAATCGGTGACTTGGGGTTGGCAGTTAAACTCTGCCGGTAGTGCTGCAGGCCGGGCGCTGTAACACTCCTCCCCCAGCATCGCCCGTGGAGACTCCGGGCCACGTTTTCCAGACCTTTTTTCATGTTACCATCTTGTAAGCGCATAGGTGGAGCTCAGAGAAAGTTCAGCTACTTGTTTTTAAGTGGGTCAGAGAGTTGGGATCTCTTTTCCTTCTGTTATGGAGAAAATCATTGTTTATGAAAAATAGGACCAAATTCAATCCCTGGAAGAGGGTGCGGGAGAGGCAGCATGTCATCATGACAATGAGCAGGATGAGTTTCCAGACAGACGGGAATCCAAATGCATTCGAGTGCTCTGAGATTTTGCATATTGCTGTCTAATCTTAGGGGAGTTGTCTAGACTCTCTGTAGCACCCAGTGTTCTCATGAGAAATGGGGTTCGAACTAGGGTTTGCATGCATCTGAAGCCTGGCCGGGCCCGTCTTAAACCTGTGAACTTCCAGGCCTTGCTTGAGCAACCCTTGCCAACCCTCAGCCTTCACCAACACCACACCCTCTTCCTGGATGAGTCTAAGACTTCAAAAACTCAAAAGTAGGTCTTCATTAAGAAAAGGCAGGGAGCCCCTAGAATTCATCATCTTGTCCATCATGTGCAAAAATCCCATGTTTGAGCTTGGCATGTGCAGTGTACCGGCACCATAAGAGATAACAGGCCTGATGGAAGGAAAAATTCACTGAAGTGAACGTGGGCCCCAGCTTTAGCTTCTCGGACTTGGTCAGCTGGACCACCCCAAGCAGTGATCATCTGTAGCATTTCAGAGGCATCCCAGATAGTGAACATGATGAAGCTATGTCAGCTAACACATCAGATCTCTTTGCTTATGTGGGAACTCTGACTCAGGACAGAACACTGTTGCTATTTATGCTGATTGGAAGAAGGTCCTTTGCTATTTATGATGCTGTGAGCATGGCTTGAGCCCTTGAGGACAGGTGAAAAGGGGGAGCAGGTAATAAATGGGCTCTGTGGTCTAAGGCTGAGAACCTCTGGGCCAGTGGTAACCCAGTGTCACGGGCAGCCCAGCCTAAGGGTATAATTCTGTACAACCACAGACCAACCAACAATCCTCGTGTAAGTTGACTTCTGAATCTGACAAGTCAACCCTTTCCAAAGACTTTTTATTCTAAAGTCGTAAAAGAGAGGATAAAGGGGAGGGGACAAGAAGACTTAGAGATAGTAGTAATGCAAAAAAAAAAAAATCGATTCTATGGCTCTTTTAGTGAAAATTCTGGTTTGGCTCCTCCCACTGTTTGTAATTTTGTCATAATGTTAGAGTTCCATGGGCAGCATCTTCTGAAGGATGGTCCCCCCTAGCCCAGGAGCCCCAAAGTCCCCTCCTACAAGCCAATTCCAGGAGAAAGCAGAGCACTCCAGTAGTTCATGAAGATGTTTTGATGTACAAAGAATTGTAAATGGACAGAGAATACCTAAAAGCTCCTCGAGCCTTGCCTATTAAGTGATCTCAAAGCAAAGCCAGCTTCTGGGTTGCTCCAGTCTGGCAGGCATCTGTGCAACCCCTCATTGTATTCAGGCTTCCTTACTGCTGTTTTCTGCTGAGTGACCTTAGGTACACCACTGGCTGGGACTACAAAGGACTGCGTCCCTGCATGACTCTATTAGGGCATTTACGGGTTGCTACCGAGGAGAGGAGTATTGTCTATTAAGGGCAAAGACTCCAGTGAACTAGAGGAAGAGACGCTGGCCTCCGCATCAGTGCCTGACTGTTTATGGTATAGCCGTAGCTCCTGGCAGGCGTTTCCTCCCAAGGGTGGTGCTGTAGGAAGCTCTGAATCATGAGGAATTCGGGAAAGGAGTATGACTGGTCTACTTTACACATGTCTGTGAAGAGGGAAACAATGGCAAGCATTGCCTTAGAATCAGACTCCTACTTAACAATATGTCTAAACCACCGAATTATGGAGGGATCATGCTCACATGCTGTCCAACCTTAGAATGTCAAACCAACTCCCCTCCACGCCCCTGCTTTCTCCGCACGTGCTCCCAAAGCTCTGTGTTCGTAGTCAGGAAGCCTTTCTGCTCAAGAATGGATGTGAACATGATGAGACTAACTCTGAAAAACATCAGATTAGATGGACAATTCATACTGGCAAGTAGAAAGGACTGGAAGCATGCTTCAAATCAGTAAGGCAAGTTCTTTGCAAATAAGCAGTCAAAGTTCAAGTTAAACTATAGTAACTAGGTAAGAATTACTTTCCAATCTGTGCCCATATACTCCTCTGCACATAGTCTTATGTATTGTGCTGTTAAGTATTTATTGTAGGACTGATGAACTTGCAACCTCCCAGGGGCAAGGGTACTTAGCCCTCGTGACCAGTGGTATGCTCTCAAAGAGATTTTCCAGAAGACCTCCTGCAGGGAGTATCTGTTCATGAAAACAACGTAACTCACTTGTCAAGTAGCAGAGCGAGGGTTTTGGATGTGTGTAATGGAATACAGTTTTAACTGCACCAGACTAGATTGCTGTGTCACTACTGATTTCTTCCTTCTCCATCTGGAGAGATTTGTGCTTTATCAGTCTCTCCTCATTTCCAGATCCGTCTCATTGCCATAGTACCGACATTTCCTGGCTTTTGTTGTGCTGTGGCACAAACTCTGTTTTGAAAGGACAGGAGCATAATAAAAACGGATATGAAAGAAGGGCCAGATGACATCACTGAAAATATTTAAGGAAGTCCAGTCTTTTGCATGTTTATAATCTCAGCATGTTAGTTGTTTGTAATACGATAAGAGCACTTTTGATACATAGGGATAATTACAAGCCCTGTTGCTCAGACAGTATTCATGAATTTTTATCTTAGGCTCATAGTGACGGAAAGAGAATAGGAGGTCTTGGTTTGTGACCCAAGTGACCTTAACTTATTTGTTGACCTCGGGTACATTAAGTGTAGTCAAATTGCTTAAATTGTACCTATGCCAGCTATTCACTGAATTAAAAGGGGGGAAAAATAATCCCATCATTAAAGATGAATTAGCATGCTAAATTTTTCCTCTCAAAATCTTAACTCAGAAATATATGGAACTTAAAGTATCACCTTGCCAAAGTGTATTCCATAGACTCCATATAGATTCAGCATTATATGACTGCTCCTTGAATAAAAATCTTAAAACAACCAAATGCCCCCATAAACAGCAATCTTGCTAAAGAGTGAAAATATCGACACTCGCTGTGTTACCGAATTGGAACTTGGAGAGGGGAAATAGGTAGGCATCTTCCCCTCAGTGAGTGAACAAAACAAGGTTAAGAACATGAGTAGCAAACCCTTTCTTGCATGTGCCAGGCTGTACTAAGTTGATCTCATGGGTGTATCTAATTTCCTCCTACCAACAACCCACAAGGTAGGAATGTTAGATCCTACCCATTTTGCAGATAGGAGACTGAAGGGCGCGTGGGATAAGGATGATTTGCAAAGCTATAGCGCTGTGCCACCAGGCCTGGAGCCCAAGCACCTCTGTCCAAACATGGCACCATGGAGAGCAAACCAGGCACATCATAGTGGAGATGTGCTCACCTGACTAAAGCCCAGAAAGCAGGATCACGACACTCTGGGGTCCCTGGAAGACCCTGTCCTCTTGCAAACTCCCCAGATTCAGCATGGAAACACTGAATGCCCCAGTATGTGAGAGAATGCTAATTCTGAAGTAGCAGGTGAGCTCCAAAACTTGGTAAGAACCCCGTCCAGAAAAAACTTTAGTATTTGGTAGGTTGATAATTGCAGTTACTGATGTGTGCTGTCCCTGGGTGTGCAGCACCACAAGAATTAAAAGCCAACAGCCTGTTGGGGAGCAAAGAGAAGCATGGGATTAAAAATTCGCCTTCGGAATATCCAAGGGATTACCCATGCACGAATAATTGGGTGCTGTCTGCACTGATTGGGCTCCGAGCTGGAACCACTGACCCCAGGAATGTGCTTCTGCTGTGACCTGGCGTGGTTTTGTTCACAGACCTTTCTTCCATTGCAAAGATAAAATTGCTAGTGCTAAGCTCACAGCAAAGAATCCTCAATCACTGCTAATGTGCAAAGGCATACAGAGATACCTTCTAAAAGCTGCCAGGTATGATTAACTTGGCTAGGTATACATTGGAGAAAGAGCAGGGCTGAAATTCAAAAATTCTACCCCAGAAGCCAGGACAACGGGTATGTAACGTGGTTGTGGTTTTCGTGTGGACTTCCACTGGCCTCAGCGTCCCCATGACTTTGACTAGGATTACTCTCAAGTTCATAGCGATGAAGCTACTTGGATCTAAACCCAAGCCTGCCCAGGCAGACTGCTGGTATTCTTTGCATGCCAACACAAAACAACACCTGTCTTGCCTGGACCAGTCCCTACCAAACCAGAACAGAAACCTTATTGTATTATGAAAAAGCATTGCTAAGTCTCTTTCCATTCTTTTGGGATTTTTCCCCCAAATTTAGTATAGGGAGGGGGCTTTGGACAAAGCTCTCAAACTAGACATACATCTCTGCAATAAATAGCTTCAAGAGATGTATCTACTTCATTTCTTAAGAAAAATGTTAAATATGCACTCGGGCTCGTATGCCAAGAACATATACATTTTTATTCATTGCCAGAGAATACCAAGAACTGACATGCTGCATAAATTTAAAAAAAAAAAAAATTAGTGTAGGTAATGTGTGAGGTAATGCCTATACTAACTGATGTCTTGGTAGACGGTCTCTCACTAGCTGAACAGGCGTAAACAGAATGGCTCACACACATTTGCGGGCATTCTAAATATAACTATGGAACTCTACTGTCTGTGCCCTGTAAGACAGAATGTCATAATCACATGGGTGGTCTCTTGAACAAGGGTTGCAGTCTCCTGACGAGTTGTTTTTTCAACACCAAGACAGAACAACATCCCTAAGGCTATAAAAAATGACTGAATGACAATAACCTTCTCCAAAAATAGTCTTTAATGTGACCGATTTTCTGATTATTTATTTGGTGAGAATGTTGACACTTGACTCTATAGCGAATAAGACTATTGAAGTAGAATCTGTTTTGCTGTGGTGCATTTTCTCTAACTCAAATCTGCTAATAAATTATTCCTGATCCACAGGAACGATGTCAGTATAAAATGGAAGTCACGTTCATTCACGCATGACGTTTTTTCCAGCGTGTTGTTTGCAGACCAAGTGACAGGATAGCTGAAAGCAAATAGATTAATTAGCACATGAACACAGCATGCTGTGGAAGAGTTTAAGGCTGTCCCGATGCCCAAGTCCTCAACCTCCATTCTCCTGGCTCACATAGGCCGCGCATCCCCGGTGGTGCTGACTGCGTGGTTCTTCCCAAGATTTGGCCACGTGGCCCTTGCTCTCTGCAACTTCACAATCTTAACACTTCTTCACATCTGTGAAATCACCGCCTTCCCTCTTCCTTAAGATAAAGCACGACACTTACTGTAGTATGTTTTTACTCACTGGAAATTTCACATATCTATTCAACTGTGGCATTATTTTCACTGGGATTATGACTAATTTTATTAGTGCCCTGGTTACCATGTTGCTAGGTATTGAGTCGTCTGCCTGCAATACTACTTTCCCCAGACACCTTTTTGGTTCAGTGTGTGATTTTGAAGAATGTGAGCGTTTTCGAGAATAGTCATATATTGTGATTTAGCAGGAACACCCATACTTAAAGGGAATGAGTAGGGACAAGATGTGAAATCAACACAGGTCTGACTTTCTTGTTCCCGTGGGTGAGTGGCGGGTGTGTTTGAGTGTGTGAGTGGGTCTCAGCTCTGCAGACAGGCGAGGAGAGGGTGGGAGGGGGAGAACATTCCAGGCTGAAATCACAGCTTGTACAAAGGTCCAGGC
This sequence comes from Micronycteris hirsuta, assembly GCA_004026765.1. Taxonomy (NCBI): domain Eukaryota; kingdom Metazoa; phylum Chordata; class Mammalia; order Chiroptera; family Phyllostomidae; genus Micronycteris; species Micronycteris hirsuta. Next base: position 5,333 of record PVJI01018416.1, on the reverse strand, counting down.
TTTGGGGAAGATGGGGACCCTGAGGTGTCAATGATCAGTGCATTTAGAACCCATAACAATCCAACATGGCGTGGAAACATTCTATTAAAGACTCAATTGGAGTTGAAAGAACTGTAGATCGATAGGGACAGAACTCGGTTGGCTGGTATCAGGCGAAGCTAGGCGGCCTAGTCCAGGGAACCGATGGGGGTGAAGGGACTGGAGGATGTGAAAACGCAAAACATATTGTCTCTGGGGAACAGAGCGTGACGTGGGGTTTAAAGTAGAGGGCCGGCACCAGCAGGACACATGTTTCCATCTAGCGAGGTGCTGCGGACTGAGTGTTTGTGTCCCTCAGAATGAAGCCCTCACTGCCAGTGTGATGGCGTTCGGAGGTGGGGCCTTCGGGGATGTGAGTGCAGCACGCAGGTGGAGCCGCCATGGTGGAGATGAATGCCCTTATATATAAGAGAGACGCCGCAGAGCTCTCTGCCGTCTCCCCTCCATGTGAGGGCACTCTGAGAAAGTGCTGTCTGCGGCCCGGGGGGCCGCCTCTCCCCAGACCCCACACCTCCCAGTGCCTTGCTTCCGGACTCCCAGCCTCCAAAACTGTGAGAAATACATTTGTGCTGTAAGGCACCCAGTCCACGCCATTTTGATATAGCAGCCTAAACAGACGAAGGTGCCAGGTGTAAGTGGGTATTAAAAACATGTGCGACGGCAGTCTGTATTAAGGATGGAGAAGGGTGACTTCCAGAAACTGGTTTGTGGACAGAGCCACCAAAGAAGCCCAGGACTGTGTTAAAGTGATTTCAAATAGAAGCATCGAGTATCTGACATCACTCCATGTGTGTGTGTGTGTGCGTGTGTGTGCGCGCGTGTGTGTGTGCACGTGCATGTGCACACTATGTTGCACTGACTCCTAGAAGGTACTGACGTGCACGGTGACTTCAAATTTGTACACTCTCTGGCAACTTCATCATGACATCAAGAGGGGAGGCTTTCAGCAAGTAATGACCAGACCGTCTCCCCTGGGAGATCCTGGACACATCAGGACACACCCAGCCAGCACCCTGGCCAACGTGCGCCGCAGTAACAGTGGCCAAAGAGCCATTCCAGGACAGTGAGAGTCGGACCGGTGATGAGGGGCCTTTGCGGAGAGTTGAACAAGCTGTTTCAAAATGCTTGAACAGAAAAAGAACTTGTTCCCACTGAGACTCTGGTGACTGTTTCATTTGTAATTGAAGACTATGGAAATCCCAGGTTTGTGATCAACCTTTGGAATAGAGCGGGTAATACCCAGTTCAAAATAAGATTCAGCCACAGATGCGTAAGCATCTCTAAATCGCAGGGAAAACCTTCAGACGTCTTAGGGTCTGACGCCGTGGCTGCCACAGGTGTTCTGACAGGCAGTCGATCTCGTGGGTGTGCTGAGTAGGTTCCTGGCGGTCAACGGGAATTAGAAATAGCACGGTACCAGAACTCAAATGAGTTAGGCATTAGATGATGGAGAAGAAGCACCTTGAAGTGGAGGCAATTCTTACTTCGGACAGGACATTTTTCATGCTTCAAGACGAAAATTACCTGCATTTCATGGTGTCCTCACTCAGCTCTATATGCCTACCCTTGAAGCTGCCTGTCCCATTACTGTCCAGCTGACCCCAGCCTATGCAGTCGCTGGTTTGTGCCCTGCCTGACTCCTGACCCCATGTACCTGGGTCTTCACTGTCTAGGTTCTAAGTTTCTAGACTAGATGACTCAAGATGAAGCAATTTTAAGTCTCCACCCAGCACCTAATAAAGGAACCTAGCAGTGCAACCTCAGCCTATTTCTGGTGTAAGTCAGATCACTACACTGTGAAAGGAGGGAGGGATGCCCGTGTCACCTGCTCTCGGAGCGGCTTGTTATCAAGTGTCAGAACCTGCGCCAGCCCCTACTCCTACCTATGGCTGAGCGCCCAGGCGGCGTCACCGCCTTCCTCGCTGGTGAGGAGGCACATTCAGATTCTGCCTGTGGCCTCAAGAGGAGAGTGACCTGGGAAGAAGTGGTCAGGGCAGAGACGTGACAGGAAATGCTATGCCCCCTTTTCCTAACCAGATAGCCCACTTGTCTTCACCTGCAGGCCCAGGCCCACCCACACTCTGAAATCATTTTTATCCCTTGGCAAGGTGTTTCTCAGGAAGCGTTGGCTCACACAGCCTTGGCTGGGTTTCAGCTCTCATTGCAGTGTCTGGGGGTCCATGCCACAGAGCTAGGCCTGTGCCTGATACTTATGGTCCCTAGATTTGGACGGTGTAAAAGACTTCATGAAGTGCATGGTCGAATCACCCCCACAGACCTAGGAGAGGGCCACTGCCCTCACTTTGCACGAAGGGCACTGTACTTTGGAAAAGTGCGGCCATTTCTCTGCTGAGTTTGCCCTTTGCCGTATTGTGGTTTCTGGGTCTGCCTCATTCTCACCCTCTGACCTCACACACTTAGTAGTGCCTGCTAGGAGGGGCCTTCCTCGTCCTTGAGTTTAGCAACTCGAATGCAGTCTGTCATGTAGCCTACTTTAAATGTCATAAGTATAAGTGACGTAATTTGAGAAAACACTTTAGGCCTGGGCCTGCTATGGCCTTTGGCCTACCATGTTCTCTGTGCCTGCTAGCAGCCTTCCACTCTGGTCAGATTCCTGAGTTGTTGGGGGGTTTTTGAGCCAGTCCTACCCAGCGTTAAAGGACGCTGTCATGGGTAGTCTTGTCAACAGCAAAATCTATTTGGAAAACACGCCCCCCACCCCGCCCCGCCCCAGACTTGGAGCTGCCTGAGAGGGAAGAGGTGGAGAAGTTAGCAGTCATTGCTCATAAAAACATATAAGTATGCAATCATGTGGATTGTTGCTGATGACTCAGGTGAGGGCACCCCATGCAGTGCCTCTGGTTATGTCTGCTGCGAAGGGGAGCCTGGAGGAGGAGTGATGTTATCCCTCAGGTATTCACCTGGGAAAGAGCAAATGAGTGCCTGGAGGACATGAAGACTATCATCCTAGAAAGACCTGCAGCTCATCACCTCTCCTGTGAACTGCTGTCCTGCTTTCTAACACAATCTCCTGCCCTCCCCCTTCCTTCCGCCAAACTCCCAGCCTCACGAGAACCGGCAGCAACTCCGATGTAACTGCACGGGAACTAGTTGGCACTCAGTATGAGTCCTTTGGAGCAGTTCGCTTTACATGGGTGAGCACTTTCGTCCATCTGTTATTTCACTGCCTCTAAATGTGGCAGTTTCAGGACCATCTATTCTAGAGTGAGCACATTTTCTTTGGATGCCCTTGAAATGCTATTAAACAAAGGAAACTGGATTGGCCGAATTTCCCACCCAGTTTGTTGGGGAGAAGGCTTTTGTTCTGTGTGGAGTGGCTGCGATCTGCATTTCCTCTGCCATATGCTTTGTCTTGCTAATACTATGTTGGAATTATTTCCTTAATTTCTAAAGCTGCGTGTACGGAAATGGCTTATATTTCCTGTTTTGATAAACTAATACAGTTTTACTGGGAACCTTGTTCCCAAGCCGGCTTTCTTCTTTGTCGGCCCCTTTTTGGACTAAAAGGATAATTCTAAAAACTCTTGTTTGACTAGACTTGTGACAAAGACTTGTATAGATTTTTTTTTACCTTAAATATGAAGGAAGATTTTTTTTTGCACTAAGAAATGTCTGCCTTTTATGTTGGTTAGAATGGGTTATTCAATATTGCTCTGTACAGGAAGTTTGGGTTTGATGCTAGGGGCAATCCAATGGTAAAATATCTGTTAATTCCCTACAGAGACTTGCTCTTTGGCTGGAGGTGCATTGGCTTTAAAAGACTTTCTTCGACAAGAAGTTTCCTGGAACATGTGGAAGACAAAATATTCTTTGTTTTAGGACAAATGAGTTTTGTTCTTGCATGTTCATATAAATTTGATTAACACTCATTTCTTATGTGCAAGCTGAGAACAATGGCAGGCATTTTTTCATTTATATATTGCATCAACTCTAAATGATATTTACATCTGCAGAAATCTGGGTACATGTCCATGGATTTGGTCTTTTAATATACATGGACGATTCATGCTGGTAGTTAGAGAAATAGTTAGTCCTAGAGAGTATAAATCTTTTATGTGTTTTATATTCTGGCATTCAGCTTGCTATTTAAACCTATTTTTAAATGTCCTAAATATGAGGACAAATCTGCCATTGGGAGTAGTGACAATGAGCAGTTTTCTCGGTGTTTTAAACGGGGCCGACAAAGGAGTACCCCTTTTCACCAGGCAGTGGAGGAAATGGTCCCTAACGAAAGCAGCATGATACTCTCACTTCTCCTGGTGCCAGTAGATTGCACAAATAGGAGGCAGAGCCAGCAACATGTGGGACCGGATGTTCCCTTAATCTTGCAGCTGCTACTATTGATCTCTGCTCTGGCTCTTTACGGAATTCCATTTATAGATGGCAGAGCAAAGTCTGTGCTGGCAGCCAGAGAGCCAGTGGCTCAAGGCAAGAAATTCTCTACATGACCCTGATAGATTCCTGGTTTGGGAAGCCAGACAGAACTCGACTTTCCTTAAAAGATTTCATCACGTCTACCAGAGACAAAAGACTGACCCAGGAATCTAGATTGTGCATCTCGGGTGATTTGGACATGTCTAGGATGAACTGAATGCCGATGCTAATAGATCTCCTTATAAATCTTTCTAAATGTGATGATGCCAGGGTTCAGATAAGGCTCCAAAGCAAAGAGTTCCCATATAAAAAGTTAATCAAGAAATCTCTTGTTCGGAGCTCTCCACATTTCCCCTGGAAACCATGTCAGTTGCATTCCATTTGAGTAGAAAATGATCCAAGGTTTCTAGAAAATGTATCTTATGATGTTTCTGAAAATGTAACATCGTCAAATGGCTCTTAAGAGATCCAAGTCATTTCCAATTCCTAGACTTGCTAATAGCACAGCAGTGCTGGCTGCCAGCTCAGGGCAGAAAGAGTCTTGAAAAGGGTATTTTGAATAAGGAATTTTCAAGGAATTTTGAGGACTTAAATTTTGTTGGTGCTTTGATTGATTAGAAGCTCAGCAACTGTGCTCAGAGCTTCTCTAAACATACCACAGGTGGCTGGGGTCAGAGGGAGCCTGAGGGCTGACATCCATCTAGGAGAGACACGCCTGAGTCCATTTTAGGCATGGAACACGTTGAATCTGCAGGAAATACTGCTTCCTATTCCACTAAAGGCGATTGCTCAGGGGTTTGCAGCTTTCCCATGGTCTCTGAACAAAGTCACTTCACAATGCCAGGCCATTAATCTACTGCAGTGCTCCACAGACTTCAATGTGCTTACCTGGCAATCCT